>OMKZ01027513.1:9638-23332 GCA_900302535.1 Neoniphon sammara
AGTTTTCTAATATCAGGAGATGAAAAGTCTAAAGCTGTTAAGTACCTCACCTAAAATCCTAAAATCTTTATTACTTCCTGGACTAAAGCATGTGGGGTCGACCACTGTGTGTGTGTGTGTGTGTGTGTGTGTGTGTGTGTGTCATGTGAAGGCCCTCTGTGTTTACAGGGCCAGTGGGCAGCGATCCACAGCGTAACCATGGATACCAGTGCAGGGTCATATCTGTGCTGCACACTCCTCAGCAGGAAACAAACACAGGGGTGTCACGCTGAAACCTGAGCTCTCTAATTGGCTGCTAATTAGCAAACTAGGCTGACCCGCGGCTGTTATTCAGCTATGAGGGCCCCATCTGACAAGGGTGAGAGTTTTGCATATTTGCACTTCTTAAAGTTCTCATTAAAGAAAACATGACCATTTGAATTGTATTTATAATCTTGGGGAATTTGGTAAATTCTGCTGGTTGCAGGGATGCAGTGGAAGGTAAACTCACTTTAGCTTACTCACCATTGTATTTGCAAGGTAAAGTTTATCCATTACGAAGTCAAATTCATTCAGTTAACATCATAGTAGCATCAAACTGATTCAAGTTTTATGAAGTAGAGTCATTTAGGGGAAATGAATGCTTAACTGAGAACATAAAAGATTTGTGGTGGTTTGGCTTGTGATGATCGTTGACTGAAGGACACAGCTCATCCTAATTTCTAATAAATCATAACCATATAACATGTTTGAAATCCATCTGTTTTACTACAGCGAAACAAATACTATAAAGGTTCAAACCCTTTTACAGCCACAAAACACCCACATGACTTTCATGTCCTCCAAGCTCCAACAGATTTCAGAGTGAAAAAAAAATCAGCGTTATAAAAGCCGGTGGTGGAGACACTCTGTTTCAACAACTATGCTTCATTACTTTAAGTAATGCTCTAGCATCTGGCTCTCCTGTCCCAAAACATAGCCAAAATTATAAACTTGCACATAACTATGTGGGAGAATGTTTTGTATAATACGCTGGTGTTGAGATTCCTCTGTGGCAGGAAAGAAAATTGTAAGTGGCCTTCATGCATTCACATGAATTGGTTCAATTTAAACAGAGAGACAATACAATCTGTCCATCACACATTAAATTGAAAAAGGGATATTCTTGTCTGAAGATGTGAGAGCTGAAGAGACACTGTGCGAAGACAAGATGATTCGTCTTTGTGGCACACTACACAAACAGACAAAATGCCTTTTGTCACCTTATATTTCACGGGAAAGCTCCTTTCTTCATAGAAGTGGTTTGGATCTCTTGTACGCTGATCTATTCATTTCTGGGAGCTGTGTAAACCGCTGAATTCGCTCCCTGCCTGGCTTGCATCTCAGCAACACTCCAAAGAGATATTCAAATCAACATCCAAAGGTCGAGGAACAATTTGTTGACGTTTGTTTAATCCAGTAGAATAATTTCTGAGGTTTACTCGCAGATACTAACATTGCAATGGCACGCTGTGGCAAATACCATGGAGGGGATGAAAAGACTTGTTTTTGTTGTAAAACCTACTAAACGGACACATCCTGGTTCAAATTTCATTCCCCTACTGCAGGTTCACAGCTGATCAAAGAGCCGCAACTATTTCCACAACAAATCAAACCAGGCTTGGCTGTGACGTAAAACAAAAGATATTACACTGAATCCGCAGTAACGTGGTATTTATAGATGCCCATTTGTTTCATCCAAACCTGCCATGTAACAACGCAAAGCTGTGCTGCTGTAGGTTCTGGGACAATGCACGTGAAAGGCAGCAGTTTTGTCTTGACAAATGCACCGTTACGACGTTTATTTTCTCCGATTCTGCATAACTAAATAAACAGCATCAGTCCACTTCAGGCCTCTGACTTTGTTATGAAAGACTTCTTTTTTTCCCTGCCTAAAATAAGTGCGTAATCATACTAGTGATGCTTGATTCAAAGCCCGTACACATGTCAGTCAGTGTTTGGCGACCACATAACTCTTAATCATTTCGCAAATCAGGAGCTGAAAGAAAAGATGTTGCCTGATGGAAGATTCTCAAGAGCTGTAAATAGCACTGTAATTGCACCATGCTGGTGTTTCAGTCTGTTCCGTGACCGCTCCCATAACTGCCAATCAACCTTTTTTTTTTTGTTTTTAGAAGAGACTTAGCAAAACAAAATCTGATGAACAAAATAATCATGTTGATCAAAATAATGACTGGAAAAAAGTTAATGATTATTGAGTTTCATGGTTGTTTGTTCTGGAGCAATTATAGGGTTCCTAACAACATCAAACATCAGTATTATTTCACACTATCGAGTAGAACTTTTGTTTTCAATTTCATTTCTTCACCTGTTATGGAAAATCTGTTATTGGGCAGATTTCATTTGTGTAAATGATTCCATTTCTTGGTTTTATTGGATCTGATACACTATGCTGCAGCATCCAGGATTCAGAATTGAATTCTAAGTGGGA
Source organism: Neoniphon sammara (assembly GCA_900302535.1). Taxonomy (NCBI): domain Eukaryota; kingdom Metazoa; phylum Chordata; class Actinopteri; order Holocentriformes; family Holocentridae; genus Neoniphon; species Neoniphon sammara. The sequence goes on from OMKZ01027513.1 coordinate 12,109, forward strand.
TGGTCTTGGTACTTCTAGGCAGTTCATGTTCCCATACTTCATGTTCATGTTACATAGACAACAATCAGCCTAAAAACATTATCTTTTCTTACTACTACTGGCCTTCTGCGGAGAGGAAATTATAATATAACTACTGCTTATTATTATGAAGCTTTCTCATAAAGTCAAAATTGGCTGGGCCACTTTGAAAATAAAGACATGAGGAGTATTGGTGCAATAAATGTACTGTATGTTCCAGCTGGGACGTAAACCAACTACATGTGGTAATGCCAGGTTTGTAGGCCTCAAACTGTACATTTGAAGGTAATATTAGAAATTTATATTAGAAATAATGGGCTTGTTAGGGCTGAGCTGAATACAACAGCATGTGTTTGCTTTTCCAGGCATTTCTTATTCTGTACGTAAACCAACTGTAGCAGGAAACCATTTTCTAAAATGTCAAACCTCATCTAAACAAGGCAAGAGAAGGGATGAAAGATGAGAAAAGAGGACTTCACGCTTACAGTTTACCGCCTGAATGTGATGTGTGTTTATCACAGCTTGACACCCCATAATACACTGTTGCTGTCCCACCATTCCTGTGGCTCATCGTGACATTTGTGTTTTGACGGAGTACGCTGAAGGCTGCTGCCTGGGTAATCCCAGATTTCCTATGGCACAGCTCTGAGCTTAGCAGAGGGCTTGACTAATAGCTTTCTTTTCAAATGACCGCTTTGCTACACGACTTCAGAAGGAGGCAGCGAGCGTGAAATTCAATTATGCCGCACACGCTCCGCAGCCCCGTCCAGAGCTGTCCACTTTAATCCCTCGTTTGCCCTCGAGGATTCTCAACCGACAACCCTGCTGGACCCCTTCCCCCGGTTCTCTTCTTCACCCTTGGACTTGTGTCGGTCCTCTGCTTATCCTACACATCCTTTGCTTTCCTGCCTTTGGCCTTCAAGTGGTCTGACTTGAACTCTCCTGTCCTGCTTTGTACTCTGGCTATCTCCCAGCTATTTCCCCACCATGGCGCAGCATATTCTACCTTCCGCGGGCTTGCTAGTACTTCATTATCCCACTTCTCCGCAACACCCTATCCCTCTTACCTTCTTAAGCGCTCATCACTTTAGCTGTCTCGTTGTTCAAGTAAAAAGTGCTAACTTGTGTCCCACAGAGGTGCTAGTCCACTGAGGCTTACTAGAAGTTCCAAAAAAAGTTCCAAAAGCACGCACTTCTTAGACCATATACCAAACTGAAGGTGCAACAGAGAAGAGCATCCCATCCCACCTGACTGAGACTCAACAGAATTGTCCTATTTGCCCTGATGAAATTCTGGTGTCAGATAGGGACATGAGGAAATCTTATTATATCAAAACTTAAGAGCAGAACACAAACCTTTCTCCTTTCACCACCAGACACAAGGAGTGCACAGTTGATTTCTGATGTCATATTATATAATTTTTGAGTAATAACAGCCTTCAAATGTACCAAAACTACGACATTTATCTTTCCCTGCCAAAGCATGAAGTTGCCAAGCGAATCTTTAAAGGATAGTACACGAAAATATGTAATTTTTCAGTAAAATGTTTTTTTATTGTCATCATTAGGCATGAAAACCATCATGAAACTGCGAGAATCTGAAATCCTTCCTATGCAGGTGGGCCTATCAGCTGATTTCCCCTGAGTCAAACCAGCAGTTTTGCTGGTTTAGCAATTTTTTATTCCTCCCACCACCGTTTGATTGACTCTTCAGCTGCACCTGTTATCCTCCACTAGCCTCAACAAACAGTAGTGAGTAACAGTAACTGTTAGCTTGTTAGCACAGCTGCTGATTTTGTGCTGTTCTTGGATATAAATCCACCATTTTACTGAGGATTATTTCACCAATCTAACATTATATCACAAAAGGCGACAATTAGCAAAGTGTTTCATTTTAAAATGGAGCTTTAGCCAGTGATGGTATCAGTCATGGACGTTCTCACATCAACTCTGCTACTACAATCTCACGTCATGTCCCTCCCTTCACCTTCCCTCAACCTCTCCATTCTCCCATTGCTTTGGCCTACTCTAGCTCTATTTGGGTCTGGGAAGAAGGACGACGTGGGGGAAGCGGGGGTGGCAAACCACATGTTATGTCCCGAGGCCCCATTACCACAGCCTTTAGCATATTTTGGTCACTACGCATTCCAAACATCGCTAGGAGTTGGAATGACTGCGGGACAAAGGGAATGTTTTGAACTGATCCGAGCAGTCAACATGTGTAGCTGATTTAAAAAAAGGAAGTCCCCAGTTGAAATCTATTAGCCACTGGGTTGCTTTAAAATGGGCTCCCAGTGAGGCAGTCAAAATACAGGTAGATGTGTTGATACAGTCACGTCAAAAGCTAACACTAAATATTGGAAACACATGGGTTACAGCCATTGCAGAGCTAAACTTGCGGATAGATCTGGACCGCTTAATATTCTACGGAGAGGTATCGATGCCTTTGTGCATTGTGCAAACTGAAATCAAGAATGTAGCACCCACATCTAATCACATTCTCTCTCACCCGATTTCACCCTGTGTCCTTTTCTCTCCCTGTCCTCCCAGCCTAATCACCGTCTCAATGCTGCAGGAGTAAAAACATAAGTTGGGGTCGAGCCCCCGTGACACAGACTAGACGTGTTGCGGTCTGTGGAGTGGAGGGCTGGGACTGCAGGGTGGGGGGAGCCAATGCGAGACGCACTGAGCAGCCAGGACCGCCAAGAAATGCAGGGGAGGTTTCCTGCCCCGGATCCTGGGCTGGGAACAAAGTATCCCATATCCCTCTCCCATCCCCAGACCCCCAGAGAGCCAGAGACAGAGAGGGGAATCACGTTGTGTTCCTATACTCAAAATACCTCCACTTAGCTGTGCTGGCTCAAATCCTGAACCTCTCCGCCGCTGGATTTTATGTATTCTTCTCGTTCTGTCTCCGTCTGGCTGTCTGGCGCTTTCTCTTGGTCACTGTCTCTGCCTTTCACTCTCACTTCGCCTCACGTTCTTTATTTTTGTCTCTGCCTGACTCCCCTCCCCTCGCTCTGTCGCTCACTCTGCTTCTTTTCCAATCTTCTGTGCATGTGCGTGTGCGTGTGTGTGTGTGTGTGTGCATGTGTGTGTCTCAGAGGGGTCGGCTGGAAGCAACAGTTGTGGTTTGGCCAGTGGTCAGGCACTGATTTGCAAGGCATAATGACATAATGCTGTGATTTGTGTTACAATTTGTTGAATAGCAATAATGTTCCCTAGAGTGATTTTAATTTTGATGTATGTCACAATCTTAGTTCCTCAACCCTCAGACTGCGCCATTCAGCTAAAGACTAGACTTGAATGAGCCACAGTGACAAAAAATGACTCCACTTTCAGTTCCAGCGAAGTCTTCTACTATTCTTATAATGTGATTATATGAGAGACAGCATATATATCATAGATTACAGGCTTCACTGAGCCGGTTCACACAAATGTGAAAAGGAGGGAACATATTGAGACATGATACGGTTGATAAGGGACATTACTATTCCCTTATCAGATCCGCTGCTAACACAGCCAAATGAATGTATGGGAAATCCCATGCTTTCTTCCCAACAGACAGTGATTGTGTCATGGGGGCCAAGAGGCTAGGGACCCACAAATCACTTCTGTGAATATCAGCCCACTAAATCCAATATGATGTCCAGCGGCTCCACGTGAACCTTCACACTGTCTGTTTACTTGGCTCTACAAGTCCGCGGCTCATCCAGTTATCTCGCTTCGGATTATATGACAGCCAGTAATGGAAAAAAAAAAGGAAAAGAAGAAGAAGCAAAACAAAATGCTTCTGGGTCAGTGTCAAAATGAGAGGCCTTGGTGTGTGGGTGGAGGGTAGTGGAGGGAAATAGCCGGCCGGACCGTGGGGAAAGCCCCTGCAGGGCAGTGAGCGAGGGCCTGCCTGATGGACTTAGCAGCAGCCGTTGCAGTAGATGGAGGGCAAGTGATGGCCCTTTTGGCAGCACTATGCAACATAGTTTGTTTGGGTCTGTTTGCGGACCAGCAGATGGGAAACAAGCCGGGCCTGTGTTCTCGGGAGGTCCTGGGGGAGCTGAGGGCCAGAGGGAGGAGATTCTGCCAAAATGCCATGTCGGCCTGGCATGTCCAGGGCATCGATATGCACGCCACGCCACTCCACTCGTGCTCACGTGGAACCAAGTTCATCTTAAAGGAGAGGAGATTGAAAGCTTTACATAAGCCATGGTGAGCACGAGCTCGACATCAGCATCCCTACAGTATATTCATCAAGAACAGTACATGTTGTCTTGGTGAAATCAACAACTCACATAGTAACATGAGCTCATGCCACTACACATGGGACTAAATCAAGGACATTTTTATCTTTTTTTTTCCAATGAGGGCCTTATTTTTTTAGTGTCTGACATTATGCTGATGGATTCTGGTTCAATTGGTGTCAGTTGTTTCATCTTTCGCAGGAACCGCTTATCTCCAATACAATCCAATGGGGCAAAAAGAAACTCAGTCAAAATCAAAAGTGTAAACATGCCATTTTCCACACAATAAACACTCAATACAATGAGAAACACCTACATCACATTTTTCCATTACCATGAAACTTGAGTATATTGTGGTGGTTGATATGTCAATTTAGCAAGTACAGCAAGTTCAAATACTCTAGTTCAGAATTATAATAAATATGACCTGCTGAATGGAATAACGTGTTCATGTCAACCTCTTAGTGGTAATTACAAATAGGACATGGGATTTTTTCCGGACTCCATTATTTCCAGCTGGTGTCATGAATTGTGAAAACATGTCAGTACAAGCAGTAAACATATAAATCCATCTAATTCCTATATAAAATGTGAATCATGTTTATTTAGTATTAGTATTACCAAGATTTTATTGTGTTTCACATCGGCTAATGGACATATTTCATGCTGTTAACCCAGGACAAAAACAAAGAAACAGCCTTGGGGATTTTCCAATGCACAAACTAATGCTCATATAGCTGTGACAGCCGCTTTATACTTGCTAGCAGCAGCATGTATAACATTGCCAGAAGGTTGTGATGGACATATTTCACAGACAAATGTCACTACATCATATATTTAAAAAAAAATGCATTTCCATCACTGTTGATTAAAATATTTCCACCTCAAGCCAACATAAACATTGTTTTCCACTGTTGCCTTCCAGCTTTTCTAATTTAATAAATTATAATCATAATTTGCATAATAATGCTTTTATGAAAGCCTACATACTGTACACCACACATATCTTTATACAGTACATTGTGCAAGCAATGTAAACATCTCTGCAGCGCATTTTATATTTCAAAGTCCTTTAAAGTAATAATCTGTGTCATATATGAATGTCTGTTTTTCTTCTCATGAATTGATGCAACAAAATAATGATTCAACATATAGCCAGTTCATTCAGCTTTCACATTTTCTGCTCTAAACACAGTCCAGTATATGGTGGGTCTTTCCCAGGACAATTTCACAGACAGCTACAGGAATTCAAACTCTGTCACAGAAAATCCAAGGAAAGGACGTCACAGTCCTGCCTACACTGACTGACATCTCTAAGAAGTGCAGTGCTGTAATACCACAGCAATGAGCGCTTAGTGCCAAAGGTGTTGCCAAAAAACCAACAAAACCAAACAAAAAGCAACTCGTAGATTAGCACTTTAAACTTGTCTGAAATTGTTTTGTGGCTACATGCTGGCACAGGACAAGGGTGAACCCTCACTGGGTATAGTGTACAGGAAGATTTAGAATATGGGAGATTAAGATCAGAAAATCAGATTAAGAAAAAACAAACAAGTTTGATTTAATGCCCAATTGCAATCACTATTTTCGTGTAGCATGGGCTCATGTGTACGCAGAAGAAACGTGCATGCCAAATACTTCAGCTTCCATGGCAATAATGTCTAGAAAAGGTAATTTTTCATAATATCAGACTCTGTTATCTGATAATTCCCACAGTCCTTCATCTATGGGTTTAACAAGACGCACAGGGAACATGATCGGGACTGAATTAAACACGGATATGGGTGATGGGCAGACTTATGGAATAGACGTCGAACCCGACATGTGAAGGACACAACGGCAAGTGGAACGCCCTGATAATCCTGAGAAAGTTCAAGCAAATATCAATATCTCTGATACTCCCTGAGTTTGTATAAAAGGAGGGAGGGACAAATATAGTATGAAAAGAAAAAGATGCAATGGTGATGCCATGTGCAGCTGGCAATATCATAAGCAAACAGTGTGCCCTTCACTGAGCTATGAATCATAAGTTTGGGGAAGTTTGCAGACAGAGGCCCTTGTGAATGTGAATGTGATGGTGTGGATATAGCTCCAGTCATGTCAGACTGTGTGGGAAACACAAAGAAGGGCAGGCAGAGTCACATGGGTCGTCCTGCTCCCAAAGACATGTCACTCTCTCTCTCTCTCTCTCTCTCTCGATCCCTCACTCATTCCTTTTCTCTTTTGGCACACCCACCCTCGTTCCTCCCTCATCTCGCTTGCTCTCTCTCTCTCTCACACACACACACCCAACAAGCGTTCTCTTTTGCATCTTATAAATGCAAATGTGCTGTAAAATATGTAGAATATATATGTCTTCAATCCCTTCATGTGTCACAGCTGTGTTTTAAAGCGTATGGATCAAATAGATGGACAATTTAGGTGCATTAGCTTTGTTTTCAGATTGCCCAGCATACATTTTTAACTTCATCCAGTGGTGTTTCAAAGGGTTTCAGAGGGGTTCATGGATATTACTCAACCCACAGATAACCATGTAATCCTTCAATTGAAGCTGAACATGAAAATCACCAAAACTGCAGTTACAGCAGCAACATTTTCCAACATTTTTCAGGCAGTAAAAATAGTGGGATGCCGAAATACAAGAATGATTGCACAGGTTGCTAACTTGAGAGTGACAATGATTCATACATCCATGCAGAAAGTGATGTAAGCCCTCACATGCGCACACGCATAAAAAAACAAAACAAAACATATGTTCATGCGTTGAGTAATAACACAGCTATTTTCAAATCCCGCTGGTCCCATTGCACCTGTTAACAAACCACTGGCACTGTTTTCTGAAGCCGACAGGAAAGAGTCCCAAAATAGCTTTCCCATGAGTCTCTGGTCTAAAATAAAATAGAAGGGTTGGCAGGACCCGCCCACAGCACTGGTGCGACCCTGTCATGGGAACCATGTTAAACTGTCTGCGGAGATTTGAGCAGAATAAATGAAACAGTCAAACCTAAGTATCTCTATTTACATCACTAATGCAAATGGTCATTTATCTTTAGACAATAGTAAATACGCTGGAGAAAGGAGGCTGGGGAGACTGTGTGTATTCGTCTGTGTGTGCTTGTGCTGAGTTTTAACACGTGCTCTGCAATGAGAATGCCCTGTGCCTGTCTTAATCACAGCGAGCGAGAAGGGGAATAAGCAAATCAGATTGGAAGTGTGGGAGGGGAGAGCCAGTAAGGCCTGCAAACAAACAGCGGCATGCTACCCATAATCTCCAGAGTAAACACACACACACAGCACGCCTCAACAATAACATTTACATTTAACACAACAGAAAAGACCATTTATTAAAAGAAAACAGCAGTGCTTCAAAACTTACAAAGCTGAAGCATCTCTGTAAACCCAAACAGGCTATAACTGTGGAAAAAAAAAATGATGTGAAGATTCCTCTGAAATTAATCAGGTTTTTGGGATGCTGCAGCAGAAGCACACCAAACCAGCGCTGTTCACCTTTCTCCGCTTCATTCTCAGACTGCGCTCTATTTCGGGGACCTCTGATGACTCTGTCTTGGCCACATCTCCCTTTTTCCACTGTAGAAAAGTTATTCATAATCCGCCCAATAACTCAGCACTGTTTGTCCAGCGTGAGCGAGCGAGGGAGCATTCGCAATCTAAATTTGCTTTCTTCAGAAGTGAATGGCTTTGTCAGCTGGAGTAATACGGGTTGCTGCGTCTCCCTCCTCCCACTGCAGGGAGGCTGTTTACACGGGGACAGCTCAGAGATCCAGAGAGGAGACAACGCTCCCTGTTTCTCCCAACCAGATAGGCCTCCGTGGGTGGGCAGTGCTTCACCGGCTGATGCACCAAGATCATCCAGAGACACACAAGATGAATAAAAACCCTTGGAGGAATTGACAGATTTTGTGCCAAATAGTCCATTTTATGACACGGCCCTCCTCTCAGCTGCATTATCTGGACTTTAGTGCCTGTCACTTTAAAGGGGAAAGTTGAAAAATGAACAGAGATTATCCTGGAAACGGCAACAAAACAGAAACAGAAGGTCGTTGACCAAAGGGAATTCCCTTTAATCTCAGTTGTGCCGTTTCAGGGGGATTTTAGGGTGCAGGTCAAGACGTAGGGGTCAGAGGTTAGAGGTGGGGCATGAGATGCATCTGAAAGGTCACATGGGACTTGGGGTCCTGTACTGCTCTTAAATATCTCAGACTGAGATAATCAAAAACACAAGTTGGAGCAATTCCCAGAGTGTATTCCTGAAGTGAAAAGACAAGATAATACAATTGGAAAAGCCCTGGCAGGCAGATAACATGGCTCAGAAGCCTCAGTAGTGGTTCACACGTTCAAACCATGAGCCTATACTTACTTCTTATTTTCTATTTTCAGGGGGTGTTCTCACCAAGCATGTTTGGAGTGGTTTATTTGACTTTTGTTTACTCCTTTAGTATGGTTGATTTGACCAGGTGAGAAAAATGCTTGTGGCATGAAATAACAGCAGCAATATGCCTGAAAATAGGCTCTCAGTCCTCTTTCAAGAAAACTGCAGTACAGTTTCTTAGGAGTGAGACTGTAATCTGAACAAACTACAGGACACAACACTAAAACACAAGGTTTTATGGGTAAAATGAGTTGGATCGTGACATCTGATAGCCAGTAGCTCCTCATGCTTGAGTATGACGAAATGAAGTCTGCTCATACTCAGCTATTTCTTCATGTGTTATTATTAACTAGTACAAACTCCAGAGAAGAGATCCCACATTTCCCCAATCCTGGCCTCTCTTCATTGGCTCCCAATTAAATTCAGAATTGATTTTAAACTTTTATTCATTACTTTTAAAGCACTAAATGGTTTGCCGCCCCTATATATTAGAGAACTCTTGCAGCCCTATGTTCCTGAGAGAGATCTCAGCTCCTCCAACAAAGGCCTGTTGGTGGTGCCACGTACTAAACGGTATACAAAGGGTGACTGTGCTTTCTCCTCCAGGGCACCGACCCTCTGGAACAGTCTGCCACTCCCCATTAGACCTGCTGCTTCTGTCACACAGTTCAAAAAGCTCTTAAAAACACACCTGTTTAAACTGGCATTTTTATAATTTTAGCATATAACTGTGTTTTTAAGTCTTATTGTTTTTATTTGTTATTATTTTACTACTTTTATTATTTTTAATGTTTATTTATTATAACCATTACTATTTTTAATTACTTCCCTGTTAAGCACTTTGTAACTTTTGTTTTGAAAAGTGATATATAAATAAAGTTTGTTTTTACTATTATTATTAAGAGAAATTACAGAGATATTTAAAGAGTGTCATTTTTACATCATGAGAATCAGATTTAATTTGATTCCTCCAAACTCTGCCCAGTAAACAAGCTACTTGTTAGTCCGTGTCACTTTTATCTACAACCCTTATTTTGCTTGTAATTGGACAGTGTGAACCTCAACAAACCAAATAAAAAGTGCACCAAAATAATCAAACTGAAGGTGTAATTCTGTTGCAATCCACCACAGCATCAGTGCAGCATCTCATTCCTGAATTCCCAACATCGCCTCACCTAATCTGAACTTCTGCATGACTTTTTCTTTTTCTTTCAACAGAGAATTTATGGGCATCACGCTCAAACACTTTGTTCTACACACTCAGCCTCACATCTCTGCTTTCTCCCACACTTCAGAGAAGGTACAACCACTGAGCTTTATCCTACCACCTGAACTTCATTTCTCTGCTCAAACACGTTTATGACTCAGCACGTCTTGTATCTTGTTTTTTGGGGTTTTTGTTTTTTCGCTTTCCTGAATCAATAGATCACAAAGTCAGAGTTCCAACTCAAGGCTTCAAATCATCCAGGCAACTACTTTTCTGATGTTCACTAGCACTGAAAGTTGTTCTGTTTTACTTATCACACACATGCAAAACATCTTAGCATTTGCATGACTCATCATACAGATTACATTTCCTTTGAAAAGGAATGTTCCAGAAATTTACTTTGGACCGGGCTGAGTATAGGCCCCTGCTGTTACTTGAAAATAAAGAGCCGACTAGCATGCTGAATCCCCATGGGGCACCAATCATTCTTATTTATACACACCTATATTACTCCTGCAATTGTAAACAGCTCCCCTGGAGCCAAAATGTCCAATACAACTTATAGAAGCAGAAAAAGACATTCCTCCTTAGCCAGCAAATCCTGCAACAACAAAGCAGAGTGTGTGCAAAAAAAAGGAGGCTTTGCTTTACAGTATTAATGAGCGTGATACAGCAAAAGGATGTTCCAAATGTATGAACATAATTTCACCCTTTTCACATGCACGTGAAAGAAGCCACTGAGGTTTCCATATATGGAGCTGCATGGGCGAGTTTTAACAACAAGAGAAATCAGTTAAGATTCATTACACACACCCTTGAACACACACCTTATCTTCCCCCTCCCCTTCCTGATCCCTTCAACTCATCCTTCTAGAGCCCATGCTGACATGAAATGCCGTGCATGTTGGCATGATTGACAGCAAGATCCTCCCAAATAGCTTCAGTGATAGGTCAAATAGTTCGCCCAGAGCAAAGGCATTACAGAAGCAGATATTATCATATAGCAGTCCTGTCTGAAAGTCTGAGGTACTTTTCTAATAACCTCCACTGGCAGTTTATCAAAATGCTATATTGGTTATTTTAAAGGGTCTCTCACACTAGCTGTGTGTTCAGCTTGGAACTGCTCTGGGAACGGCGGCAAGATGTGTGACCTCTGTTTGACCTCTGCATTCAACTTTGACCCCAGAGGAAGTTGCAAATGGACTAATCTGCTGTCAGTACAAAACATTAACCCTTCTGATGTCACAAAGCAGCACTGGCACGAGAGCCATCAACACTACCGGTAAACTGACAACATTAAGGAGGCATGAGATGAGGTAAGATTGGGTGGTCTGTACTGTATGCGCGTGCATGTGTGATGAGGAGGGTGGG
>OMKZ01027515.1:0-19476 GCA_900302535.1 Neoniphon sammara
TATATATATATATATATATATATATATATATATATATATATATATATATATATATATATATATATATATATATATATATATATATATATATATATATATATATGCTATTAGTGAATCAGTGATGCTGTGATGCTGGTATCTGCCCAAGAAAAAAACCATTCATGTAAATGTCATTCAAAGCAATTACATGTACAGGGAGTTACAGCAACTGATTTTAACAATACATCTTATGTGACTGTGATTAATATGATTATGGCTGTAACTGTTTTCACACTGCAGTTCAGGTTGGTCCATCGTTGACTGAATAATGAACAATCCAACAGGCTGATTATCCAAGATGTCTCTTGAGCAACTGAATTAAATTCAAGTGATTATAGCTACTGGAAGAACTGGTGAAATAGCCTCGTACTGCCTTAAATGTTTGTTGGATTCTTTGCTTGGGTACATCTGTTTCTGTTGGTGATAGTCATTTAAAGTTCAAACTGTGCCAAAGTGAGTGAAAAAAAAATCACAGTTCTTGCACGTATTTACTCAATTGCACATTTTCAAACAAGAAACTATATCACTGTACTGTACTAGTAGGTCTACTCAATATAAATATATTCAGTGTGTAATTATGTAATTAGTGTCAGTATTGAATATACTGCAGTTAAACCATATATGTAAATCTCATTCATTCATGTATGAGACACAGCAGAGTAACTGATCTTAACAAAGGACTGTTATCATTAGGATTTTTGGTGTTTATAATGTTTTTTTTTTCTTTTTTTTTAAGAAAATAGCTATTGCTAATTTCTACATATTAAATAAATCATAATGAAAATCTGTGATCCTAACAGCGCCTTGTTAAAATGATTTGTGTTTCTCTACTACAAGGTATTCATTTGAATGAGATTCAAATAAACAACACCAACAAACTCTTTTGTTTTCAGAATCTAGTGCTCCGAATAATAAAACAGATAAATAAATAAATGTGACTGATCTGAGGCAAGAAAGACGAAGAACTCTTATTTCTAAGAAAGACAGAAGTTTAGAGTTTAGAAGAGCTAAAGCTGGAGAGATGGGGGCTAATGTAATTAATGAAAAGCTTAACAAGCAAACGGTGGCCTTGAGGAATGGTATTAACACTGGGGAGGAAATTTTACTTGAACTTGACTCTAAAAGTGAATATAACAGAGTTGATATTCTAAGTCAATTTAACTTGTGAGCAGTAATGACACCTTTTTTCCCCTTTTTTTAATACCAGTGGTAGTGCAATTTTAGGTGTAAAAGGTCTCTAGGTGGTGTCATTGTTGTAATGTGTTGTGTGACCTGGAGGGCGGGGTGTTAAGAAATAACACAATGGATTTCTGATGCAAGAGGTGACGGAGAAAGACTCACCCAGAGAGGAAGCTACTCTTGTCAGAATGATTGACTCCTGCATAAAAGATGTACAATACAGCAGTCACAACAGCAGTATTGCCTCAATAGATGGAAGAATCACTGCTGCTGTAAATGACGAGGAATTCCTAGGCAAGCAAGAAGAGGAAGGAGGAGAAAGAGGAACAGAGAAATTAGAGTCTTCTGAGAATCTGCCTCAGCCCAATATGTGCCCTGAAACAGGACAGCTGGAGAAAGACAAGCAGATGAGGGCAGCTCTGGCTATTTTGCATCAACAGCTGAGCGAAAGTGAGACAAAGAGGGGGTGGCGGGGGGGTAGTCAAATTTTTTTGGTGGACACAACACTTTTATTGCCTGTACTCAAATTGAACCCCATATTCAAAACAATTTGAGACGGGGGTGAGTCACGACTTCATGAGCACTACAGTGTGTTCTACTTTTTATGTTTTGTTTGATCTCTAATGTTAAAGGTTACGGATCCAATATCATCTACTTTATCACGTGACCTTAACCACTGCCATTAAAACTTCACAGCCAAGCTTGATTTAGATCAGCATTCCAGTTATGAGATATACTGTGAGTTCACCAGGAGTGTTGAATAACCATCCATAGGGTGCTTGCCAAATTTGTGTCATGTGCAATTTATGTAGCACTATTCCCAAGTTTCTGTCTAAAGAGAAAAACATATCAATATCAGGCTGCAAATTTGACCAAATGATCAGGTGTTGAGGACATCCTGGTGTAGTTGGGATCAGTGAACATGGAGCTGAATTGGCAAGTCATATGAATGAAGAATCTGACATGCAGTATCTGTTATCTAAGATTTTCACGTCCTTTGCCCATATCATGTCTGTGCATAAACAGGCTAACTTTTACAGCCATGCCAACTGCTTCCTATTTATACTGCTGTCTCTAAGCATCATGTCCAACTAGCAGACTAATTTATTGAACGACTGTCACTACATTCTTAAGTTCAGTGTGTGTTTTTATCACACGAATTCGTTTCGATTTAGAGTCTCTTAAGTCGTATTAAAACTTCTACTGTTACTATGACAGTTATACGTTCTCCACAGGTATCCATTCATGTACGTAAAGCCATTAAACTATGATTACCCAAACAACAATTTCAGGTTTTTGGTCAAGTTTTAGTGAGTGAACCGACATTGAGCATGGCTGCTCAACACAACTCTGTACTCACTCTTGTCCTTCTTGGTTTATAAACACTTTGTGAAAACAAAAATAACCTGCAGTGTTACATACGAGACTAATCGTGTTCGAACGCATGCGCAGTGAAAAAACAGTAAAGAAGTGTACTTCCGGGGTTTGATTCTCGCGAGAGCTGTGTGCACCGTTTCAGTGGCGCGAATATCACCCCAAACAAGGAACCTCTTCAATGAAAACACGTTGCTATGGGGTGGTAGAGGTAGATAGTAGCCTTTTTACCATTGAAGTTTCTATTTTATTACATTTGCAGCGCCTTTAACGGTAGCGGAAAAGTCCAGTTATAATTCTGGTGCAGCTTGGTATTTGTGTCTGTTCATTTCTCACTGGCAATCATGTCGGAGGTTTTGTCTGATGATGGCAGCGACATCAACCAAGATCAAGATGACAGTCTGGAAGAAGTGATGACCCCGGCGGAGCTCATCGCAAAACTCGAAGAAGTATGTTAGGTTTATGTAGCCAAAATGTTGACTGTTGCAGCATCCTCGTAGTGTAAGTGTATGACCTGTCAGTTCAGACTGTCAGTAACAGCGTACCTGTGGCCCTCTGTCTCATCTGCAGGCTTGGCTGAATGAGAAGTTCTCACCAGAGTTGCTGGAGAACAAATCAGAGGTGGTGGAGTGTGTGATGGAGCAGCTGACTCACATGGTAAGTGGAGTGTAACCTGTTATCATAAATTAAAAAGCGGGTAAACTATGACCTCAGCGATCATCAGGCAACTAACAATATGAACAAAAATCAATTATATTTTAAAGGATATATAATTGATGCCTTATATTTAGGATAAAAAGACAAGACACTTTTAGAATAATAATCAGTTTGATGCTGCTTACTATGTACACAATGAATGTTATGTCAGCCATAAAGGTGAGTAAACTATATTTTGCAAAGAAGAAGGTAGACAAACTGAGTGTTGGTATGTTTTCCCCTTCATTACACAACTGGTTAGCAGGCTAAATGCACTTGCATGGGATATATTGTGCTGCTGGTATTTCCTTTTTTATGAAAATATTCTGATATATTTCTGAGAAAGATTCCATCTGGGGCCTTTTTAAGGTTATGAATGAGTTATGAAATGGGTAATGTGGTTCACCCTAAGGGTGTCTACACAGATGCATCACATGCAGTGCAATTGCCCCATTTTCAATGGAATATTAGTTTATCAGTGTATCTAATACTTACTTAAACACAGTCGCATGCTGAGTTACACTCCAGTGTTGTAAGGCCCAAAGTGCAGTTGTGTGTATTGCCATGAAGTTACAAGGCCTGGGTGCTAGTGCTAAACTGTTGCAATTAAAGCTAAACTTCTGTAATCATTCATAGTCTACTAACAATAAGTTCTAAGGACACAGAAGTATTCAGACAGCATATTTTCAATGTGCTGGGATGCTGGTCCAGGATTTTATCCTTATTTGGCTTTCGTCCTCATTGTAAGTCACTTTAAATATGCCCATAATGTGGTTTTAATTTCTGACAGTGTTATGACCTTTTCCCTCAACAGGAGGCTAACTTGCAGCGGGTGAAGAAGGGTGACGTGAAGGTCAGCATCCACCGCATGGAGATAGACAGGATCCGCTTCGTCCTCAGCAGCTACCTGCGCTCTCGCCTGCAGAAGGTCAGCCGAGTCAGCGCCACAACATGCACGGATGTGAGCCTCACAGCTCACATCCGATCGGCTACAGTATTTTGCTCGGCGGCGGTTGACAAGATTATCTGTTTTTGTGCCGTGTTTAGATTGAAAAGTTCTTCCCGCATGTCCTTGAGAAAGAAAAGTCGCGAGCTGAGGCAGATCCGTCGTTCCTTTCGCCCGAGGAATATGCGTTTGCCAAAGAGTAAGTGTAATAACATCATATCATGTGAGAGTTTGAGAGAAACTGTACCTGTCATTTTTCCTCTGACACTTGGTCTAACACACGTTTATCTGGCTTACAGATATTTTGCCAACACAGAAACCTACCTGAAGGCCGTAGCACTGAAACACATGCCCCCCAACCTGCAGGCAGTGGATATGCTGAAAGCAGGTAAATGCTCTCTGGTAACTACTGTCTTTTTACTTTAAATGTAGTGGATGTTACATGTAGTGTGTGCAGCTGTAAGTGTGTGCTGGTATATAGAAGCATTTGCTCTGGCATTTTCATTTAGCATGGCATTCCCAGACCAATTCGCTAATAAAACATGAGCTTGCAGATTGGTCTGGTTCCCAGGCTAATTTTCAATGCCCTGCACATTAAATCCTGTGTGTTGTGTCTGTGCTCCCAGTTCCTGAGCCCTGCCTGGACTCCTTTGTGTTTCTGCGAGTGAAGGAGAGGCAGGACAACATCTTGGTCGAGCCTGAAACAGACGAGCAGAGGTACACTAACTTTGTTCATCATCTTGAGCTGTCCCTTGATATTTTGGTATTATTGTACAGATCCAGTAGATGGCAGTCTTAACATTCATTGTTTATTTTGCTGTAAGCAAACTGAATGACTGATAATGTTTCCACTCTGTGTCTTCCTTTAGAGAGTATGTTGTAGATCTTGAGGAAGGCTCTCAGCACCTGATGCGGTATCGAACCATAGCACCGCTTGTGGCAAGTGGAGCTGTACAGTTAATTTAATTGTTCAGGTAGGTAATGATAAATTGTTCATTGTCATCTTTCTCATTAGCTGAATCCTGCCTCCACACCCTGGTATCCACAGATCTGCTAATTGATTTCAGATCTTACATAAGTAACTGCTTTTGTTGCGACATCTGGCTTTATTTTTAGCCATCATGTTTTTTTCATGTACATGGTCTCTTGGCAACAGATTATGAGGAAAAATTCTCTCATTCAAGCACCACTTCATAATTACAATAAGGCAGAATTTACTGAACTGTAATGTGATTATGATCATATTATTATGGCCTCTTTATGTTTCAGGTGCTTTTATTGCTGTGGATGTTTTTGGCTCCAGAACATTGTGAACTACAAAATGGTTCATTTTCATAACATTCAAGAGGTCACGAGGAGTGGACAGTTTCTCATCACCAGAGCTCACAAGCCTCTGAACTGGAACTTCAATGACAGATCTGTGACTTACCTGTAGAGATGTGAGAAGACATCCCTCTCTCTTGAAGCCAGCCTCTCTTTATTGTCTTGATTGGAAGTAGCATAAACTCAAAGAAGCATTTATGGTGACATGAGTCAAGATATGATTCCATGGACAATGCTGACTGCAAATACAGAGTGTGCTGCTGCCTATTACAGTACGTCTTCAGAGGCAAATGAATGTTAGAAGTAACAGTACACTAGATCAAATGTGATTGTGACTGTATAAGATTACAAATGCTGGATCAGTAGACCACATGAACCTTTTCCAACATACCAGCATTTGCAGCGCTGCCATGGATCTTATTGATCGCATTGCAACATAATTGTGGTTCAGTTCTTTATACAGTTTGATTGCACATTAATGTTTTTCTGTCGCAAATACATCATTTTTATGTCGTGCATTCAGTGAGTTTGTGTGATTGGTGCCTTCGGAACAGGCAAGGGCAGGTTTATCTCGACATCTGGTAATTCAGCGTTCTTCCTGTTACTATATCTGGGTGACTCACCATTGTGGGCTTTATCTGTTGGTTTAATAAGATGCATCACACAACTGGGAGGCGTAATTTCATCAGTTCAGTCGGTGTCAACATAGGAAACTGCTTTCTGCCTCATGGTGTAAGAGCAAACACGTCTCATTGAGAGAAACTAATACCTTGATCAACATATTTGGAGGACAGTCACAATTATATTCATAGGGTTTAACTCTTATTATAATTAAAGAAAGAGATCCCATTAATGTTCACATACCATTATCCTGTCACCTGCTATCAAATCTAGTATGGTATGCTACGTGCTTTTCAACACGGAGCTGCCTTTCCATTTGGCAATCAGACATACTAGTGGTATCCTGATGAAACAAGAGCAGTTAATCACTACTCTAGTTAATACCTGAGTAGTGAGTGAGGTGGTATTGTTTGCTTCTACGCCGCAGCAAAGGCAAGCTTAAGAGGTTGAAGTGTCTGGGTGTGTGGTGCTAGCAGATTACAGTTTTGGGAATTACCCTAAAAGGACTTGAATTATCCAGAACACTGTCTTCTCTGAGACATAATTGAGGTAATTGCATTGTTATATAAGATTTTCAGAGTGGGTATTGAAATCCTAATTGTATTTGCCCTCATGCAAATTGCCAAGTTATTGGAACTAATAAGGGACTGGGAGTGGGCTGAGCAAATCTGAACTGCCTGTCGACACATTGTCATAGTCTTGAATTAACGTGCTAATATGTTAGCTTTTAACCCCATGTTAATAATGGATGTGGAATAATTGACTGGCTACATTTCCATGTAGCTAGCTCGTGGATAATCTAACCTGACTGAAGCAGTCAAACTGCTGCCCTGGTTTATAAATGTATGCACAGTAAAAACAAGGGGGAGCACGGTGGGGGTGGGAGGTTGGATCGAGTCCAGTCTGGGTTGTTTACAAGCAAAGCGGCATTTGGACTACATTAATCCTATTAATGTATATCAAAATATAGGTAAATGCTTACAGGGTTCCCAAATTGAGTAGACTGTCATTAAAGAATTGCATTTTTCATTATAATAGAGCACCCAAATTCATTACTATGTCCAGGGTCTCTGCATGCCTGCTCAAATTCCGAGGAAAACCCTGTGATGAATATTTGTGATGACATAGCTGCAGTTTTAAAATGATACAATTTCAACATTATGTATTATCAAGATCATGAATAAAAAACAAGGCCTCTATGATATGCAATTTTGTCAAATGGTATGTCTTACCCCAAACATGGCAATTTTCAGTCCTTGAAAGTCATTTAAAGGTGCCTGAATTCGGTATCCAACTGCGTGGAAACCATGTATACATGACATATATGTTACCCAGAGTTTATACACCACTTTGGAGTGACTGACATTCACGACACCCCCATAACTTTTGAGTCACATGCAGATGGGATTAAATAAACTGCTTTTAAGACCTCTTGGTGAGTGTACCGGTGTGTTGAGTGTTGTGTAATACAGGATTCCTCAGGGTCACAGGCAGAGCAGCAAAAAGCATTTGTGGCATGGTGATCCCTCAGGACACGAACCAACATCCAGAACATTTGGATCAAATCCCGGGTTTCAGTGGTGCCACAGATGCGTCATGAGGGCCAGGAATAGGGCCCAGGATGACTGGAATAGTTTCCACAATGCATGGGAGAATGGAATTACATAGGCATGCATAGGCTTCATCACCCTATCAGCATTATATAGCCATGATCCAACATACTGCAGCAACATTTTTTTTGTTAACAGTCAAATATTTGTTAAATAGCCTTTAAGACCCCTCCTACAAATGATCTCAAATGTGTTATGAAAGCATGTCTACAAAGGAACATGATACAATTAGCAGAACAGAAATGTGATATTCTGCTGATTGGCTCAGAGAGTACAGAGAGGGTGGAGAACATGAGGTGACATCTTTACTGAGGTAGTATAAATAGGATGTTACGGCAGATTCTGCTGCAGGCAAAGGGATGACTGAGACTGTGCACATTTACTTGGTGCTGCTGTGAGATTGTGAGTAAGACTATTTTTTCTGGTGTATTACTCCTAAAATTGACGGCTTTTTGAAGACATTTTTCACATGTAACTGCATGGTAGTACAGCAGGCTGCAGTAACTGTTTCTTAATGTGTAGTCCTAATGATATTGCAGACTTCGACAAAATGCCATATGTATCATTACTGACATACTGACTTTATTTACTGTTTATTTTGTACAGGATATTCCAACCTCCTTCCAATCTTCCTTCACTCTAGACCTAGGATAGCAAAATGGAGATGACCAGCACAACGTAAGAGCTTAAAACAAACACATACTATGATATGGGGTGCATTTTCTTGCATTGTCATCAAAAGGTGGATTCTTATAATTGCCCTCACATTTTTCTATTATGTTACCTTAATGTTAACCCTCTAATCATTCCTTAATGCACCCCACACAATTGCAGCATGTTCATAACTGAAGGAAGTCATGTATTGGACATACTTCATGTGTGCAAAATCATTTTCATCACAATCTCTACGGTAGTACTCATTATTTATTGACATTACTTGTCTATTTCAAGGCTCCTACCAATGTTTGGCTTTGGGTCAATGGCCCACTCTGCTGGGCTTGTGGAGATCGCTGTAAGGCTCTGCTTGAACCAGCGCAAAGAGCTGTGCCCTCATGTCTGGGTGCCTATTCTGAAGCCCCAGCGACCTTGCATCCGACCTCCTTCAGAACAGCCGTCCTCTGATGTGTTAAGCCAAACATTTCTGGCTCCACCGTGTGTATTCTTGGATGATATCGATGATGATGATGTGATTCCCATCAAGAACAAGCATGTGGTGTTTGCTGACTCTAAAGGACTGTCTCTAACAGCAGTGCGGGTCTTTTCTGAGGAAGAGGAGCATTCTGACTTGGACCCACTGCCATCACTCCAGGAGCTGGGAAGCATGACAGAGGATGGCTATAGCTGCACCGTCAGCACATGCTGCCCAGGAACGCGGCTTAAACTGGGCTTCCCACAGCCCTCTGCAGATTTCCAGGCCTTTCGCGCCAAGTTGGCTGAGAGCATGGTTGTCCTCGAGAACTGTAGTATCACAGAGCAGGCCATCCAAGGTACCATGCGGGTGAGGAACATCAGCTTCCAGAAGGATGTTCGTGTTCGCATCACCTTTGACTCCTGGCAGAGCTACAGAGATGTGCCCTGTACGCACTTAAAGAAACGCTACGGAGGACCACAGACAGACATCTTTGCATTTGACATTGCCATTCCTAAAGTGCTTGATGCCAAGAGGAAAATAGAGTTCTGTTTAAGCTATTTGCCTGGTGGTCACAGCATGCCTTTTTGGGACAATAACAACGGACAGAATTACAGCATCGCTGTCTGTGTAAGTTCCCATCTCTGTCACGGCAAGAATTCAAGGGAAAGGTCATGACCTTTTCAACCTAGATATGATCCCCACTCCCTATCATTTCATCTGTCTTTGTCAAATTCATTCTAGCAGTACTAATGAGTTGAAATATTTCAGTGACATTTGCAATGTTTTGATCTGTTTGAACTGACATACTGAAATGTTTTCAAATGATTCCTTCTGTAACTATACTGTGCATTTTGGTACTTGTAAATTCTGTAATGTTTAGGCATCTTATTAAGTGCCATGTTTCATAAAAAAAAAGTTTATAAATTAGAGTTCTTTGTGTTTTTATTTATTTCATTTTCTTCAAATTGCATATTTATTGACTTTAATATTTATCATCAAATAACGAATGACTTTTCTTCCCTCCAGTCTACACACAGTCTCTTTTCAGTCGCAATTAAACAGACATACATCGATGTCCTATTTTCTGGCCAGTGATCAGCTCAGTGCTGCACCAGAGAGGGGATCCCTTTCACTCCAGGCAGTTTTGGAATCTCCATATAGGTCATGGATTACTAGGCAGAGAAAAATAGAGCACCCATAGGGGGAGAGAAACTAATCTTAGCTTAGCACTGGTGTTTATGCAGCTGAAGCTTGATACACAGACTGATTGCAATGGCCTTTGTGACAATATCTTTCCCATTAACCTCCTCATAAGTTCACGAGCCTGACACATTGATGCAGTGGCCCTGCTTTCCCCGTGACAAAGCACCAAGTAAAAGGTGACAATTATTATGCAAGAATTTGATTTCCTCTATTATAATGTAATAAAAGTATTTCACCAATCTATCTCTAAAATTAGCTTCTCAGTTGTTGTAATGTGATGGCAGGAACATTAAATACTATATAAAGAGGGAAATTACAATATGGCATTAATCTTTGAATGTTTGGCAGCAATTTTCTTGGATTTAAAAATAGTATCACAGGGAGTAGGAGTGTTTTTACAGGAACGTGACTCATTATGACCTCTATAATGTTGAAACCCACTGGTGATACTTAAATAAGGTCATTCTAGTAATATTTGCATTTTCAGCTGTTATCACACATAACTTATTTAAAATAAACACAGCAGAAACAAGCAGTTGGTTCAAAACGATAGCACGGGAAAACAGAAATCTAAATTAAAAACACACAATCCTAAGGGAAAAAGTGTAAATGAGGATTCTGAAAAGGATAAAAATATCTTTCAAAAAAGAAACCATGAACACACCATAGAGCACAAATGACTCAACAAATAAGGAAATATTGTTGCCTAAATCCTATCATCTCTTGAGTGACTGTTTTTGTCCAAGAAGCATGGATGGACATTTGATTCCAGCTGTGATGATAATGGAGCTCAGTAAAACACATTGTAAACATCATCTAATTTAATAGTCACTACTCTAGTCCAGGCAGGAAGGAGGAGGGAGAGCAGCATGCACACACCCCATGAGGTGGGCAGTACCCGTTGTGTTCAGAACTGCACGAGATGGGTTCAACTGTTTCGCTGTGTTTCTCTGAATCGTCAGCTGAGTGCCTTTCAACATCACAGATCCACACTCACACTCCCAGGTCTGTGTGTGTGCATCAGGACAGTCCGCTCCCTCAGCGGCCCACACTGATGTTGCACACCTTGCAGCTCGGGTCCTTCTTGGCGTTGGCGGTGGTCAGGCTCATAAGCTGGTGGTGCCCGCTGATCTGCTCCACGGTGCCCTGGTCCAGATGCAGAGGCTCTGTGTAAAGCACTTCGAGGATGACGTCGCTGGCGTGGCAGAACAGTGGCTCCTCCCCCGGCCTTTGGGGGGCAGTGTACGTCAGGAAGGGGTTGGAGGCCAAGTCCAGCATGGGCAGCCGGGGTTGGCAGAAGCTGTCGCCCTCTGAGCCGACAGGGGCCAGCACCAGCACCACATAGTGGTAGGCTGTGTACATACAGTAGAAGTCTGCAAAATACAGCGAGGTGTTGGGGTTCAGCAGGTGTCCAGCAGGGATCTGGAAACGCAGGGGGCCATAGGGGGAGTCTTTGGGAGGCAGGCCTGTGTCAAACTCTGTGTTGCAGCTGAGAAAGACTCCACTCAGTTTGCCATTAATAGGAGAACCATGACTCCCACTGCTGTCCTTCAGGGCTGGGCGCATCAACCCTCCACACTCATTTCTAACCCAAGAGACAGGAAGGAGCAATTTGAATATTATTGTTGATTGTTGTTCATATGGCTTTTGATGAACAATGCAAAGACATGAAAACAGCACTAACCTGACATGCTGGAAGTAGTCTGGGTGCTGGTTGCGATAAAACACAGAGAATTTCAGCAGCCTCCCTGCAGAGTGCTTGGCCTTGTCAAGGAGCTGCTGCAGGTGCTCCATGGCATAGTCTGCAAAGTTTACAGGAGTTGTATAATAATTCCCGAAGCTAATTCTGTTCTGCAGCTCATTATGCAGAGCAGGAAGAAAGGAAATGGGGCTCTCGACTCTAAAACAATGGATGTAAACTCATGGATATACACAGGACAAATACTGCAATGTCTGCACTGTTTCAGTGCTGATAACTGCCTAGTGCTGAAATACAATTTTGGCTGCTGCTCTGCACTGAAGAGCATTAAAAGATGTTTGTATGAGTAGAGACTATGGGTTAAAATTCCCATAGTCTGCTGTGCAAATTATCAATGTTATATTAGCTGCCAAACATGGTAAATCATACCGCCAGTGCAGAACTCCACCACCTGGCTCCACTCAGACACCAGGTAATCACCGTCTGGCTGTCGCACAGCAGTTTGGACGGCAACACAGTACTCTGTCCGTGGGCTGAGGAACCAGTGTCCCCTCACTGCCATGGGCAGAGGCACAGCCTTGGCCACCAGCTTGGTTGGCACATCCTGCAGGACAAAGCAGGTGGGAGTTGATGTCAGCTCACACCAGTCAGGTAATGGTACAGTTAGGAGCTACAGTGCAAACTCAACAAGATGTTTGTTCATATGAACGAGATGCAAGGGTGATGACAGGCCACTGTATGCTGTTTCTTAGAATATGTCTTTCATTTGCATATCAAATCAACTGAGCAAAACTGAAATGCAAATGAAGTCAGACATTTTCCTCCATAAACTTTGCCTGATCAGCAGGATATTCCATTTGAAGCCAAAGCTGCTGTCACTAGGATACATCTAATCAAATCAGTGGCTTTGTTTTGGCCAAGGCCTCGAAGAAGCACAGCTAATTACTACAAGCTCAGAGGGCCATATATCCATGGCAACATCGCTGATGCAAGTTTGTTTGTGTCACTTTGTACATCAGAGACTGGCACATCTTACATTCAAGAAACAATACAGTCCAACCCCTGCAGTGGCTCCATAAAGGCATCAGATGTTTTCAGCTGTTGAATAACAGAAGCGATAGTAGTCCATAATTATAGTCGGTATCAGTGTGTAGCGATATGAAAACCGATGATGAATTTGTACTTTAGTTACTGAGTCAAAATTTGTAGACTGAGTTGAATGATTTTTTTCTTTAATTACTTTGTAGACAGATGAATCACAAAATCCTGTATTCAACCTATTTAAATTAAAAATAGTCATGACAACTTGGTTGTATTTTGTAATACATCTCAGTCAAAACTGAACTTTTCATTTAGCAACATTTGGGGAAGTAAAGCTTCAAGCATATTGTGAATACAGTAATGCTACATACTGTATGCTCAGATAAACCCCGTTGCAATCTGGCTCTTTTTCTCACCATTAGTCTGCAGGATGGCTTTTGTTTGCACATTTCACCAATTTGCTTGCATTGATTTTGTAAAATAATTAACATGGCAGCTGTTCTGTGCTGCTGTTATATTTGTCGGTTTTAGTCCATTCCGAGGGGGGGTAAACAATGTGTGAGTGAGTCAGTGGCCTGAAGCTGTTGAGTACGCACATTTTCCATTTTACCTGGACTGGAAGTGACTGAGCGGGCGCTACCACTGTTCTCTGAGCTGAGACTAATGCAGACTAATGTCAGATACACTTAGCACAATGCAGTTAGGCTCATCTGTTAACCTTGCTAGACCTCTGCAAACTATACCCTATAGTGTCTCATTGAGGCAATCCAGTCTTATTCCAAAAGAGTGTACACGGAGGACATGTTATCAGATTATGTTTTGGGTAGGTAGATTTTTGTGCAACAGAGGAGGACAAAGTGATGTGAAGCTGGAAAATGAACCCAGACAGCAGGGGGGCGATTGGTGGGAGGAAAGACAGATAAATGTTACGTTGGGCGACGGGACAGGAATGAGTTTGTGGAGCAGTTTGAGACTGTCAAACCCTGTGTTTAAAGCGGTTGGGATCCCTGCTCTCTTTGCGGCTCAGGTCTATGAAGAAATGCGTGGCCCTGGCAGTGTCCTCAGGTGTCATATCCCACATGATGCGGAAGGAGTCGCAGGTCACCTCACAGATCTGGATATTACGGGGGGTGGAGAGAGGGGTGTCCATGTCTGTCATCTGCCATCAAAACCAAAAGATAAAAGAGGCTCGTCATTTGTAATTACAACGCTTGTCAATGGCAGCATCTGTTAGGAGAGATTAAATTGTATCACACTGTGTTCACAGTCAGCTACAAAGTGGAAAAGTGCAGAAAATGCTCTAAAGCGCGGTGAATGCGGAATACACCTCAGACAGAATCCAATTAACCTTTCATGAAGAGGCATGTATTTGGCCACGTCGTCTCCCAGGTTTTATTTGCTGCCCTTCTCCCTTGTTCCCTCCTCCCCCATCCTTGCCATCCGCTGACATTTCCCATCCCAAAACAAACAACTCAGTACTACGCTCCCAGCCAAGTGACTGGCCTCTGCTTTCCCCATGCATTTCATAATCCACCTACAGCAGTCTCCTGGCAACCACACATCTGAGGGCTCTTTCTCACTGAATCAGATGACAAAAATCTCTTGATCTTCTTCTGCGACTGTAAAGGAAGAGGGTCACAAACAAATACTCGGCTGCACTCCTCAGCAAAAAGAAAAAAAAAAAATAAAGAAATTGAAAGTAACTTTTTTTAACCCACCTTAATTAAAAAATTTCACCAAAGTGCACGAGTTCTGAAACCGCTGAGCAAGTGAATTGCTCGTGGCTCAAGGGAAATCTTGCAGTAGCAGTTTTTTATCGTATTCGGGCAGACATAGAAAAGACTTAAATAAGTGTCAGCAGCAGGTGATGTACGATTATATTTATTTAGCTGCCTATCAGAGCCATTGGATCCAGGCCAGCACACGCAGCCTTGAGTACCAGCCTGGGTGTAATCTGTGGGTCAGCCTATTGCGTTTGATTAGCTGTCACCTTCCCTCTCCTGAATTGATGGCCCCTTGTGGTGAGTGAACAATAGTCATTTTCTTTTGACCTTAGACTGGGTGACTGTCCCCATAGTTTGCTTAGGATTTTCATTCCTCTGGAGTTTCTTATTGCAATTGTCTCCTTCTAATCTAATGAAGCTCTACTGCCCCATCTGGATCCATGCCCTATTTCTCTTGACTTCTAGTATCCCAGCAGCACCATTACAACTCATGCCATATTTCCCTTATTACTAGCCCGCTCTCGCGCTGAGCATATGCTAAATCAGTGAGGTGCCTAAAAATACACTCCTAGCAAATTACAATTAGAACAAACAATAATTAGGCGCTCATTTTGCTGTTTGCGTGATGCTGCATCACACATGGATGAAGATGCCGGGTGCTGTGGTGCTGTCTGGGCGTGAGGTCTCTTAAGGTGCTCTCTGGTCCAGCCTACAGTGTATGATGGACAGGCTGCAGCAGCTCATTAAAGCCCGTGAACTGTGAAATGTGTGCACTAGCTCATTCACTGTGGGGCCATGGGAGTTAGCTGTGGCATCACGCACGTGTGTTTCCACGGGTCTGCTTCCCAGCTGCTGTTCTCATTTCTTTCCTTGGTGTCTTTCAGAGACAGAATTTGGGGCAAGAGGAGATTCTCTGAGGACAGTTATCAAAGCCCCCCATCTCTCTGCATGTTCTACTTTTAGATGACATATATGTGAACACAGTTCAAATGTGGGTTTCCATATCATCCACACAATACCATTGCCCTCAAATCAGTCTGGAATATCATGTGAGGCAAATGTCTCTGCTGCAACACTAGCCTTGGTCTCAGTAAAATTAATATGCTATTGCTTAGTTGATCAATTGTTTATAAGCCAGTGTCATTATTATGTTAATGATTCATATGCATGATCCTTATCCTGGAGAGTTTTTTTTCTGTGTGCATAAGCTGTGATGTGCTCAGTAAAATTCTTATCTTAGCTGAAATACAAAAAAAATGTTCTTATCTCTGTGAGACAGTATCATGAGAGGAGCTGCTGCATTCATGCATATGGAGTAGGGCACAGAAAGCAACTGTAGTTCAAAGACATCTTTTTTCTTTTGCTGGAATGGAAGAGTATGGGTTGGGTGAAGTCGCAACGCTCGTGCAGTAGAGTAGCAGATAATTTAACACATATGTAACATTTAGTCAGTTGAGCGAGGGAGAGGAAACAAAGGCACACTGTTCCCTGCTCTGTGGTGTGATGGCCACAACACACTCAAATAAATCAGAAACACTGTGTGACTATATCACAATATCGCAATATCACACGTTGTATCTGCACCATAAAATCAACCACTGGCACTCAGGAGGAAAAGGGCATCACCTTCAGCGCATGGACCTCTCGCTGCTATGCAATATCCCTAAACATCTCATGTTGGGAGGCAGAACAACACATGAATGTTCTAAACATGATCATCGGTGGGACATGATAATTAACTGACTGAAGATGGCAGTAAATCTCAAGTTATGCACAGATGCATGTGCGCACCAACAGAACAACACGAGCCTCTCAACAGAAATAAAACTCATGCATTTAAACAGCCCAAGTACACATTAGGCTGAGTGCCTAATAATCACTGAGAGGGCAAACACACCAATCGAAGCATATTTAAAGAGTGTTACATACATCCATAACTTCATATACTGAAAGTAAAATGAACTGGATTTAATTCCTGAGCACTTCAGGCATTTATCAGCAGACTGAAAAGAATTGCTTACTTGTATGATGCTGAAAAGTGTGATAGGAGAAGATGAGTGGTGCTGAAATCTACTATCTTCTTCCTCCCTTTGTATTTGCTTCTTCTACTGCAGTCGATGATAGATCCCCTAGGAAAACCGATTAGGAGGTGAAACGAACACACAGCTTCCTCTCTCTCTCTCTCCCACTCTCTTCCTCCCTCTCTCTCCCTCCCTCTCACTCTCTCTTTCTCTTTTTCTCTCTCTCCCTCTGTGTGTGTGTGTGTGTGTCACACAAACACTCTAGCCCCCTCCCCCCCTCCCAATCTCATTTTTGCTCTGGGCTCTGAGGATGATGTTTACGTGACTCCTATGCAGCCTTACAGAATGAATTAAAATCTGGAAGAAGCAAAAAAAAATGGGAAATTTCTAACTGAAGTGCAGACATGGTGAGCCGCTCAGTCACCCACAGCAGCATCACGCTCTTGACAAATAGTCACACACTGCACATCAGTACGCCTGCCCCAAGGCACAGGGTGCACAGACACTCTGCTGTAGACAGCTCATGAGTGAGAGAACATTTAGATGCCTTTATAAATGTCACTTGTTAGATATAGGGAGCTAGAAAAAAATATTATTCCCATAACTATATTCAAAAAGGGGATGTTATGAGAGAGCTCCCAAAATTTCATGGAGCACCATCCAGACCTGAAAAAACAACAACACACAAATATGAACATGTGCCAACTGTTACGCCATATGGACTCACCCCACAGGGCAGCCACCCATGCCTGTCCGGAGGTAAGGAATGCCACTGTATAAGTCCATAGTAAGCAGATTTCCCCTGGCATTAATTGCTAGAGATGTGTTTTTACTGGTTCAACCTGACATACAAAGGAAACCATTTCATCAGGATACCATTAGAGATTAAGAAAATAAATCAGAAAAGACCCTCTCCAGATTAGGGGCTATAATCTGCTGCTGAAAACAAAGCATAACGGCACAGAGTAAAGACAAATATGGAAATCAGCGGCCAGAGACAGAATGATATCCATTGAGTGTGCAGCCATTTTACAGTACATTCGTTTTATTTCTCCAAAAGGGTGACAAAGATATATCACCATGATCCTACAGGCTGTGTGAGGTATTGCAAAGCTTAATTTATTCCTCGGCTGCGCGGCTAAGTGACACCCCGAAAGTGTAATTAAATTGCAATCATCCATCATTAGACATGCCATGCCAGTCACAAGGTCAAGATAAAAGTGGAAGTACATTTTCATGTCTGACTTTGAGGGACAATAGCAGCATTTCTCAGGGTCTGCTTCTCATGTTTGCAGTTATATAGAAGACAGGTGAGAAATGAGAACCCAGAGCTATACATCATCTTATATTACCATGTGTACCCAGAAATCAATGAGCAGCACAGTCCACACATTATTACACAGACATGCATTATACAGTATGTAACATATATTCCCATGTCATCGATTTCAAACCAAAGACATTCACATTCTCCTATGTATTTATTTGGACTATATCCATTTTGGCTGTGTACGTTTTAAAGAAGGGCTTATAGCTGGCTGGGAACAGAAACATCACCTCTCTCAGTCTTCTTCCATTTTTTTCCATTTTATTTTATTTTTTTAGTGACTTTGGATTGGAATGATTTTCTTTCTTTCTTTCTTGCTCTCTCTCTCTCTCTCTCTCTCTCTCTCTTTCTCTCTCTTTCTCTCTCTCTCCTATGGTGTCACTCTAGAATTATATGTTGTAATATATATTGCTATCCTCTTTTACATTCTGCAATATAATTTTATCAAATAAATAAATAAATAAATAAATCAACATTAAGAAGACGAAGAAGAAGAAGAGGAAGAAGAATAGTGCAACTAGTGACTTGATTTGACTTGACAAATATATAAAATCTATAAAAATTAAAACAGTCGAAGAAGTAACAACAACAAGGCACCATAAAATAAAACTATAAGAACAGACGGTAAAGTGGCATATATAATACTGAATATAGCAAGATAAGAAACATCACATTAAAGCAAGCCACAAGGATACTGTACGTTCTTAGATGTATGCCAGCTTTCTGCGCACATTTGATCCACGTGAATACAGACGGTGAGTTCATCCCGGAAGTGTCATGGCGGCTTGCAGCATGCAGTGTCAGAGATAGTAGTAGCACCATAAAAAACAGTGGTTTGAACACTTTCAGATGACTATTCTAAGACCTCTGGATTTAGTTCCTTATTCAGATATCTGAGGAATCGTAAGGTAAATATCTGGGAAGCATTTGTTTGCGAAAAAGCTCTTATTTTGACACTGTTAACGTTAACTAATCCCCTTGTGTTCATATTATGATATGGCCATGTGTGTTCAGTCTTTGCTCTGTTGTCGACCACAGGAATAAGTATAAAATGCCACATCAATCCTATTAAAACCAACGTTTTTTGGTCATTTGACTCGTACAAGTAAGATGGCTGTCATGTTTTTGTTGTGTCACTGCAGTGATAACATTTCTCTGTCTCTTGAGGCTCATTATTGCATTATTCATCAGATGCATTATTGTA
Organism: Neoniphon sammara; assembly: GCA_900302535.1. Lineage (NCBI taxonomy): Eukaryota > Metazoa > Chordata > Actinopteri > Holocentriformes > Holocentridae > Neoniphon > Neoniphon sammara. Next base: position 19,140 of record OMKZ01027515.1, read on the forward strand.
GAAAAACATAAATGCTGAAAGTTTATCCATATTCACTGGCTGTGGAGAAACTTTAGACTTCACGAATGTGGGAAGGGCATTTTTTTTAACGCTATCAAACTGCAGTGGGAGCCATCTTACTTTAGTTGTATGGAAAAACATGGCATCAGTGTTTCTGCCCTGCATATCATCAAAAAATGTGCAATTTCACTGCAGTTTTAGTTTTTCTAATAGTTACATACGATGATAATACTCAAATAATGTCCTTATAAACGATTAATAACTGCATTTTTTGCCGGCTTATTATCATATCTGCGACATCATTTAGTTATATGGTGTGACGACAGCATAGGGTGTG
>OMKZ01027518.1:0-11755 GCA_900302535.1 Neoniphon sammara
ACGGGACACTACACGGATGGGAAAAGCCGAAGGACTGCTGTCAGAATGAGGATCAGAACCAAGGCCATGGTGTACAACTGCATCACAGGGAGGACTACACGAACTAGGAGACCTCAGGAGATTCTCAACAGAATAAAGCCCTAACCCTAAGCCTAACCCTAAATTATCAGATATTAACACTTACATTAGGTTTTCTAACGGCTAAATAAATATTCATAAACATAACAATCTCGCCAGTAACAGCCATAGGTAGACTAGACAGCTTCTACCTTAACCGGGATAACCGTTAACGTTTTGCCATTACACAAGGCACATAATCTAAAGCAGCTAGTCATTTTTAAATTTAAATTCTTCTTATTAGCCTGTTTGAATTATTGAATATTACAGAACTTTTCCATCAATGTAAATTTAACTTAATCCACTTACTTTGGCTTAAAAGCCGTTTCAAGCTCCCGCGGACATGCTCTCAGGCACCACAAGGCCGATTGCCATCAGGACTGTAGATTGTGTCAGTGTCGGTGGAGTTAAGTCTGATTTAACTAAATGATCCTACAATTCTAACCTCTTGTATCAAAGTGTCTTTTGCCCTACTGCCAAAATGATAACAGATGAATGGTCATGACTATGTACTTTAAGATTCAAAATAAGATCCAAGATACATATCTTCAATAATATCAAATGAGCCTTAGGGTGTTTTCACACTTGGTTTATTTCAGTCTCTCGAGTGGACTCAGACCTTGACTCAGCAATTTTTTGTGCATATTTGAACACACTGTCATGGAAATTTAAGGATCTGGAAGCTGGACGTGTATTTTGTCAAGCTTTAATGTTTGTAAGCATTGCGTAGGCAAAGAGCGCTCTACTTCAAGTGTAGTCTCTTTAAAGTGTTACTGAAAGTACTTTTTTTTATTTATGTGCATTTTTGTCGTGTATGTGAATTTCCCTTCAGTGACGAATGAAGTTTTTCCTGATGATTTTTGTGTTGAGATATGATTTGAGCAATTCTTTTATCAGTTTCTCTATTTCTGTTGGCTAATTTCATGAAAAAATTTTTTTTTTAAATATATGCCAAAATTGTCCTTTGACATCAGTCAAAGGACAAAAGCAGACAGGAGACAAAAGAAGACAAAAAAAACAACAACAAAAAAGGTTCAAATCAAAGCCTTTGGTAACTGGTTTAAAGGGGACATTCATGAAGTTGAAGATAAGGCCGTTTCATATCACATTTCCCAAATCCCAGTATAGCCTTTCGTTTGTACTGTTATCCCAAATTTGGTTCCAAGCTTTGTTAATCTATTTATGATATTGGTAATATATTTTTTCTCCAAAGACCAGTTGTGTCAGCCATTGCTCCCATATGCTTCAGGTTGTGCATCCCAACCAAAACACAACTTGAATCAAATTTTGCCAACTGTGATGCTGAACGTTAAATGGATACTTCTGCAATACTTCTACTATCTCTGCAAAAACAAATTAACTCTGCTAACAAAGTGATAAAAGATTGCTAACTGACAAGGATACCATATTGGTTAACCACATATCTGACACACCACCTCACTACCAACATGACATTTTGAGTGGCATGCTCTTAATAATGGATTTGAAAAATGTCTCTAAAATAGTACGTGTTATATCTGAAGTGGACACTGAGATGCCTTCAGACAGGATTGCTGCAGTGGTCTTTTTACTGGTCTTCATAAGAAGACCATAGTGGGGGCTGCAACTAATGCTGGCCTTACACCAAACGACTTTACAAGCGATTCCACTGTTGCAGACAAATTATCAAAGTCGGGAAAAAATCATGAGAATTTTGCTGGAGTTGTAGTGCGCCCCTGTCATCCCGATCGTTTGGTGTAAGGTGGCAGTCCGACCTGTCTCATGTGAGTCTTTTTCTCATCTTTTCTTGTCGACGTTTCAATAAAATCAAACATGTTTAATATTACTGGGAGTCTTTAGTCTTGGCTCATGCAAATAGTGGCGTACAATGACGTGACTATTGTTAACAACCAATAGGTGTGCTCTCTCCAGCACCAAACAGAAAGCAGTAGATAGTAAACATGACAGGAACTCTGGCAAGGTTTTTTTGAGCATTGGGTCACTGTGTCCACAAATATACACGCTGAGGTAATAGGCCAGTAAAACACCATGCCCTTGGTTGTGTCTCTTAGAGAGAGAGGGAGAGAGAGAGAGACTGACTGACTTACATGGGCTGGTGTGCATCTAATAAATTGACAAACTATGGCTTAATACAATACCAGATCAAAAACACAGGCAGGGCTTTTCAATTTAAGTACAGACCTATAACAGTGACACCCGTTATCAACCATAAACAATCACACCTGGGAAGTTTCAAACTGCCACTGAGTCATATAACCATCTCCAACCACGTAACAAAGCATTACGGACGGCAGAAATAAAAAACAAACCAAAAAAAACAAAAAAAAACAAAAAAAAAACCAAAAAAACAATGCACTAAATCCCTCATGAGGCCACGTGCATCCTGACTTCTTCTGTGTCCAGGTTACAGACCAAAGGTAACCGGGCTTTGCCGTCAGAATGGCCTGCCTGAGAAATTCATAATATAATATAATTCATAATTTATACATTCATAATCTCTAACTTTTATTTATTTTCATCCTTCTTGAAAAATGAAAAATCACCTCAATTTTCACTATTGTTTTCGTAAATTTAAATAAATAACTGCAGCGCAGAAATCTGGTCACCTTACTGCACACACAAGGGCAGCTGTGGCCAAAAGCTGCTCTAGTTGTAGTCTTGCAGTTAGTGACCCTGCAAGATCCCCAGTCTTTGCAAAATCTTGAGTCCATGACTTAAAACTCTGTGACTTTGTCTTTAGATGTGAGAGGGGGTCACACTTTAGTCTTTTCAAAGTCTTCTAGTGTATGGTAGGCATAATGCAAAAATCATCTGCCCTAGTTTCAATTGGGACTAAGAAAACACATCACCAGTTCTTAGATCCTTTTACAGGCATGAAGTTTAGAATTGACTTTAAGGTTTTATTACATGTCTAAAAAACACTGCCTTGTAGCAGTCCGTATCTGAAATTTGTTTGTTGGTTATGAGTCAAAAAGAGCCGTCTTGTCATCAGGCAGCGGTCTTTTATCTGGTTACTTTTCAAATTGCATTCATTTCAAAAGCAGTGGCAGCTGCTTGCAGATTCTCTTACTAACTAACCTCAGGTTCCTATCGATGAAAGTGTTTGAAGGCCGTTGTGATAGAGTAGCTTCCTCTTACACACACCAACATCAATATTCTCACAAATAACCAGACCAGCAATACTAAAACCACATACTCATACCAAAACTTCACAACAACAGATCAACAAACAGCACAGTATCTATTCTTGGACAGAAAGAGAGGAGAGAGAAAGGGTTGGTCCCTTGAACTGAGTCAGCTCAGTCCATTGGTTTTCTTCAATATTACTAAAACATTTAGAAGAGAGAAGACAAGACAATAAGAGTGAAGCAGGGTGTTGTTTAGAGTGTGGATGATGAGCAAACCTCCTCTAGATACCTGAGGGTTAATGAAGCAAACAGCGGCTGGGTATGCAAATACCATCGTTTTTGAAATACTACGCAAACGGCCAATATGCACACAATAATAGCACATTTTGTTACAAGCTCAGTAGGTATCGATTGACTCTAGGGGTGTCCCCGACTAAGAATTTACATAGTCGAATCTGATTGGTCAAATCTTGCCTATCGTTGACCAATTGTCTCATCATGATTTTTTCCCCCTCATTGATCCATATTCTCATATGCGACACTAGCTTCCACATTTTTCCCCACACACAAAAGAGCTGAAACACCCAATTAAAAAATTTGCCTTCTTGACTTGGCATAAGTATAACTTATTTTGTAATAGTATAGTATAATATACAATAATAATAATAATAATAATAATAATAATAATAATATTTTATACAGAGCTATTAGATTACTATAAAGCCAAGCCAAAACACCACCAACCTGCTGCTCCAAAGTGGATAGTGCAACCTAATCTATCATGGTGATTTATTGATGCACTCTAATGCTGCGGTCACATCTAAATTCAGTCTGCGGGTTTTTTCCGCACATGGCACCGAATTCATATGTGACATCAAGTTCAGGTGGACTACTGGGAGACAGAATCATTTGAGTAGCTTCAGTATCCATAACAGTAGCAATGAGTAGCATTTTCTGTATTTGTTGTTTTGGTAGCTGTAGTAGTAGGAGTGGTAGTTGTAGGAGTGGTAATAGTTGTAGTAATAGTAGTGATAGTAGTACTAAGGATTGTGGTTGTAGCAGCTAGCACTGTTAGCAGCAGCAATGGTGCTCTCATTGAGAAAACGGAGAGCGCTAGTAGCACTTCTGACCCATCGGAGGAGAAAGCTGGCCAAAAGATTGTGGATTCACCCCATAAATCTTGCTCCCAAGAGGCATGGGGAGTTCTATAGGCTCATCCAGGAGCTCTGGAGAGATGAGGAGCGCTTCAAGGAGTACTTCAGAATGAGTGTCAGGCAGTTTGACATGTTGCTGGAGAGGACTGCGCCAAAGATCGAAAGGCAGACCACCAAATTTTGAGAGGCCATCAGTCCAGCAGAGCGTCTTGCAATCTGTCTTCGAGTTCGTTACCAGTAGGTCTATCTGGTCACCCGTGTTGCTAATATACTATAATCGTTAGCTAATTAATATATTACTGTTATTAATTTATCGGTGTGCTCTAGTTTTTCTCTAAAGCTTACAATTGTCACCAAGTGGCTCATTTCATGTACCCAAGTCATGAAGGTAACTTTTCAGCTGCTCAAACTACAGAAATGCCCATTTTGTCAGAAAAAATATATGCATCCAAGTATATCAAATCTGTTATCTCCATGCCGTTAGTTGTCAGTAGGTAGCTTGACATCATGCAGTCAGCTAGTTGGAATTTGCTGCAACTGAAACAGTTGCTCACCATTGTCAATTTTAGTTCACTTTAATTTTCAACTTTCAGATTCCTCACAAGTGGAGAGTCATACCTCACAATTTCTAAGAGCTTCAGGGTAGGGAAATCCAGAGTGGTCGAAATTGTGCCCATGGTTGCTAAGGTCATATGGGACTCTCTCCTGCCTAACTACATACCTGTTCCACGAAAGGATGACTGGAGCGGGATAGCTGAGGGGTTTGCTCGGTGGTGGTCATTTCCGCACTGTGTAGGTGCAAGAGATGGGAAGCATGTTATCATCAAGGCCCTCTCAAACACAGGATCCCAGTTCTTTAACTATAAAGGACAGTTTTTGTGTGTTTGACATCGGTGCTTTTGGCAGGAGCACTGATGGAGGCACGGTCACACCATCAGCCTCTGAAGCAGCTCTCATGGGACACACTCTTGACCTTCCAGAGGATTGTGTCCTTCCTAATGCAGAGCACCTGGGTCCAGCTCCATTTGTATTTGTGGGAGATGAAGCTTTCCCTCTTCGTCGGGACCTTCTCTGCCCATACCCGGGGAGGGCAAACTCCATCAGCCATCAGGTTTTCAACTTCAGCCTGTCGCATGCCCAGAGGACTGTGGAGAATGCCTTTGGTATCATGGCATCCCAGTCCATAAGGGATAATTATTGTCATGATGGCTAAATCAGCGGTTCATTTCTTATATTAAATTAATTTCAAGAAGACTTATATATCCACTTATATATCCATTCTCTGTCAACCACTTAACCAGTTATCTGATTAATTAATTGTTTGGCTCTTAATCCACAGGGTGCTGGAGCTGGAACCAAGGAATGCTGTGAGAGTTGTGGAAGCCACCACAGTCTTCCACAACTTTCTCAGGTGGGAAAACCAGGACCTGACAGCAGTGCATGCTCCAGCAGAGCCATGTGGTGCTCTCCATTCAGTGGGTAGACTGGGGAGCAACAGTTCATCCCAGAAGGCCCAGGCAGTTAGGGAGTTGTACAGGGAGTATTTCACATCCACAGGTGATGCTGTGACATGGCAGTATGAGCACATTTAAAACCTCACTAAAAACAACAGCTCTTTTCAGAGCCGCTTCCCCTCCTCTTACTGTGACCCTGTCATGGTGGAGAGGCTTGAGTGGCTCTGACCTAGTGAGCAAAGCCATGTGTATTAAAGGGACAGTTTTATTCAAAGCCAAGATGCCATTGTTTTATGACTGCAGCATTACATCAAATAGAAAATATCTACATGTCTTGTGCATCATTTTATACACATTTCCCTGGAATTCAGCAGGACAGGTTTGCCACTAAAGTTTGGCCATGCAGCAATTACAAACCCTATTGGTTACAGTTGTCCTTCCAATAAGTACACAAAAAAATTACAGTATCTGTCATAGCATTTTGTGTCCTATATATGTTTTTGTGATCCATTATGTCCGCAAGAGTGAACTTGAATGAACAAAGAGGCTTTAGGAATATGCACAGTATATCAAAGATAATGATTGTATGTAGTTATTTCAAATCACATAATAAAGAAGGAAAGACTATTAAAGTGAATTTTATTTGTTTAAGGTTATGTTAATCTTGAAACCAACCTTTTTATGGATATTAAGTGTGAAAGTAATAAACAAAACATCAGTGGTACTTCACTGTCTTGCCGGACAGGAATTAAGACAATAGAAGGACTTGATATAACTTGTATATCTATGGCTGGGCAATATATTGGTATCGTGAATGAAGACTATATATCATTTGGGATTTAGGATATGACACATGTTGTCTTCCTGGTTTTCAAGCCTGCATTACAGTTCTGGGATGCAATTTTCAGAACTTATTTGGCTGTAACTTCTGTTCTGTTACTACCTGCTTGGTCATCATATCCAAATTACTCATGACTGTTATCAAAGATCTACTTTGTGCAAATGGTTTGTGAAAGCACAGTCATCCCCAATATCAATATTGAGTTATTCGATCAAAAACGTTGATATAATTTTGTTCATATCTCCCAGCCCTAGCTAGGCTAGCAGGCACAGCAAAACAGAGGGATATGCGAGCATTTACATAGCTAAAAATAGTAGCATGCAAGCTAACTTAATTAGCACGCTATGAGCTAAAGCAACAGGAGCTAGTTTGGTAAAAAATTCAAAGCCGATTCAGTACTGTACCATCTATTCCTGTCTCGTAAGCGACTGCAAGCCATGCTGCTTGCTGTTCATGCTGCAGTTTGTAGTCTGGCTTCATTGTATTATGTAACACCGGGCTGTGTAACACTGCTGAGATTAGTGACTCCTCCATTTTTCTGACCGCCAAGGCCAGATGTGTTTGTATTGGTTGCTACGTGCAAAATCGCAGGTCAAAGTAGAACAAAAGTGAACTCTGACCTTTGCATTCATGTACGGGCAGTGCGATAATTTTCCGCAACCGGATGTGACTACTTTCTTTAGTTGTTTGCATGCGTTTTTCACTGATGTGTGCGGTAAACACAAAGAATTTCCGTCTTGGTTTAGTGCTAATCTGGTTGGTTGGATTAGGCATCTTAAAGGCCTTTTCATACCAGATGCATTTTTTTTTTCATGCGATTAATTTGCACGTCAAGATATTTTTTGGATTTATGTTTTTATTATTAGTACACAACGCAAATATGAAGCTGCAACAAAGTGACATTTTTTTCGGACCGATGTTGATTTTCTAAACTTTCACACCGCAAATATAGATAGAGAGAGCCTATAGATTGCTGGGAGAGAAAGAGTGAGCGAGAGAGAGAGCGAGAAAGGTGCGCGCGCGCACACACACACACACACAGTTACACAGAGAGACAGAAACTTGTGATGTAGCTGAAGTTGTGCTCTGTGCCACCTGGACTTCAGAACAGCTGTTTAGTAGTCGAATGTTGTTATAAACTTTATGCTTATAATACAGTCGAAATATTTTAATAGAAGAGAGACCCCAACATCCTAAAATATGTCAGGAACCGGCCGCAACAGAGCTTCAGCTCTTGTATGATGCAGTGGATTTCCAAGCCTTTGTGGAGAGAGGAAGAAATATTCGCTTGTGAATATTTCGCAATTTCATGTTGTTTATTCGTATCACTCCTGGTGTGTAAAGACCTTAACGAGACTGATTAAGCAGTCTGAGTTATTTTCAAATTTTTATTAACAGTATAATTAATAGGCTGATATTTATACCAAACTAGGCTATATATCATGATTTATTGGGAGAAGCCATGCAAAATCTATGTAAAATCAGACAGACAGCACCCCCATACAGCCAGAACAGAATGATCCTTGTTTCATAACCACATTTTACAAAGATTCAGCTGTGAGATTGGCAGTCGAATCAGGCTCCTTAGAAGGAATCATTGAATCGTTGACTATTTGGGGTCACCCCAATTGTTTCAGTCAAGCCTTATTTTTGTAACAGTTGATATTTCTGTCTCACAGCTTGGCAGTGTTAGGAGACGTCTGTTCAGTCTATGCTGAAAAAAAAAAGAAAGAAAATGGTAGTTAGCTCACTGTTTATTTACAACATAGCATCTATTCATCTGAATCCTCACACTTCCTGCATACATGTATGTTTATATTATGTTGAAAATCGAGTCATCTCAAATTGAGTCATTCCACCTCCGAGGCTGCATATTAAAATGGCGATTATGCCGGTGACAAAACAGAGAAGTAGCTGATGTAGAAGGGGTTGAACCCCACACCGGGGCCAGATGGATGCAGGGACTCCTCCACAAAGTTACTTCTCACTGTAGCGTTGGATCATCACAAACAGACGATTATAAATTCAAACAGTCAAGCTCTGATGCAGAAATAGGGTTTTTATTGCAACACAGTCATATAAGAGCACTTCTGGTCCATGCAGCAGAATACAGATGTAAACTGACAAGATGATAGACAAAAAGTAATGGAATGACAGATGATAGGTGGAAACTGAGACAGAGAGTCTGAGACTGATAGTTCAAGACAGAATGCCTGTGGGGATGAGTTGTATCTCTCCTTTTTTACCCCCCTGAAACTCCCCCCCTGCATTTTCTTTTACTGGAAATCACCTCAGATTTTACACCAGTATTTCTGAATGGAACTGCATCAAACTGCAAGGTCAACCATCTAAATTTAGACACAGTTAAAACTGAGAAGGCCTGCACCTGGCCATAAGGCCGCTCACTCAATTATAAAGGTGTCTCATTTCTCCAACCTCAGAAAAAAAAAATTGTTATATCTTTAATTAAAATGCACACATAATCACATTTTTTGGGTTACATTCTTTGATTTCTTCACACCTGAGCATACGTTTTGCTAAATATTTTCTTCTACATATTCTGTGTTGAGACAGGCAGGTTAACAAGGCTGCATGAAAACTGAAGCTGTTTGTCAAAGCCACCCAAACATGTATTCATTGTGGAGGCCCTGAAAGGCTGCGTGAAAAATAAATTCGGCTGAAAATTCTCCTACATAGAAGTTAGTATTTCCTATATAGGAGTTAATACAGAGTTAATATCGCCTACTTCTACAAAGGAGCTAATATCTCCTACTCCTAAGTAGGAGACATTAATTCCTAGGAGGTAAACTTTGGCTTTAGCCGATAATGCCTGGGGACAAAAAAAAAAAAAAAAACCATTCACCTTGCTTTTCAAGGCTCAGGCTAGGAAACTTCTTGCAAATCAACTCCCATTTTATCTCCATCAGATCTTATTTTAGGGGGCGAGGGTCTTGGGATGGTGATGGTCAATTCATCAAAAGCATCAGTGTTGTTACATGAACATTTATTTTGAAAATAGAACAGATTGAGGGCGACAAAAAGGAGGCCAAGAAATAGGCCAAGCTAATAATGTCCACACAATAACACAACACATTTTTGTCTAAAGTTTCAAATATCTAACATTACAGTAAAATTTTACCTGACTGGCAACAGGAGTGGCAGCTGTTTGTTCACTCTGTAAACAGGACAAACAACTAGGTTTGTCCTGTGTTAACCATGGTTTATGCAGAAACCCCGGTGCATGCATTTGTCATGTCACAGCCTGACTATTGCAATGTTCTGTTCTCTGGCCTGCCTGCATCTGACATTAAAAGTCTCCGACTTGTGCAGGTTACTGCTGCCAGAATACTGATGACGTCATGGAAATCAGATCACATCATGCTGTTTTTTTCCTCCCTCCACCGGCTCCAAACCCAGGCAGATTTTAAGGTCCTCCTCTTATAAGATTGTACATGGGCTGACATCGGCTTATTGACTTGACTTAATTGTCAAGTAACATTGTGTAAATTAAAAAAAAGCTTTGGAGTTGTTGTAAGGTTTAATTTTTCACTTTGATGGAGCTAGGCTAATGACTCCTGAAGACTTCAGGTCTTTACGCTAAGCTAACACAAAATGCTACCCATAGGAACCGAACCAGTGGATGTAGAGAGGTGAAAATGGCATCAAACATCTTGTCTCAGTGTGGGTATGTCTGAAAAAGGGTATTTTGCCCAAAACTTGGAGTATTCCTTTAACCAGGGAAGACACTCAATTTGTTTTGGGAGGTTAACAGAAAGAGGCATTCAAAGCTCTTAAAATAGAGTTGGCCAGAGCAGGCACTTTAGCTTATTCTGACAAGAACGCAAAAACAAAAGTAATAGCAGGTGCAAGCCCTGTCGGGTAAGGAGAAGCAGTATTGGTGCAAGGACAGTAAAGCGGCATGTTCCCTGTATGTTATGTAGTCGTCTCACAGACTGTGAGCACAAATACTCTCAGACAGATCGCAAGGCACTAGCTCTAGTATGGGCTTGCGAAAAACTTCATCCATACTTGTATGGTAGGAAGTTTGTTACGGAAGACAGTATAAAGCATTCGAAATTATATATTGCCCTTGGTCTAAGACATGTGCACGTATAGAGAGATGGGTCCTCTGACTGCAGCCATACAACTTTAAAGACCCCCTCTGGTTAAAATCGTGTTTTTTCTGTTTTTAATGTTTTTTGCCAGACAATCTGCTACTACACTGATGTATTCTATGTGCTCCGGTTGTCAAAGCACAGTTTTGTCCAGGGTGTTTCCCCACCTTCCGCTCGTAGTATGCTGGGATAGGTTCCTTTCGCCGAGACTTTCTATGGTTTTCAAAACGTTTTTTCCAAATGGAAGAGAGGGCAGCACGGTGGCTTAGTGGTTAGCACTGTTGCCTTAGAGCAAGAAGGTCCTGGGTCCACACAGAAACTTTCTGCAGATTCCTCCTGTGTCTGCGTGGCTCCAGTTTCCTCTAAAGACATGCACGTTAGGTGAATTGGAGACTCTAAATTGTCCGTAGGTGTAAATGTATGAGTGAGTGTGTTTGTCTGTATGTCTGTCCAGGGTGTTTCCCAGCCTTCTGTCCGTAGTATGCTCCAGCCCCCCTCCCCACCATAATCTATATTACCTCTTGCCATTGTGTAGCATAGCCTTCAGTAGCAAAACAGAAAACAAGCGGAGGTTTGTGTGGGCAGAGTCGAAGGTGAGCCGGTATGCAATTGATGGAGATTTGAATAGAGGCAGGAAATATTTGCATATTCATAGATCCAAGCATACAAAATCAAGGCAAAGAAGACATTGAAGCTGTTTTAAGGCATAAAGGAATGTTTTTTCATTCAAAAACTTCTTTATATGTAGTTTTGAGAGATGAGTGTTTAAGGGTTTAATCAGTGACCAGAATGGGTCTTTAAAGTCGTACACATTCGAGGAAAACAGAACATAGCAAGCCCACTATCAAAGCTGCTGAAAACAACAGACCAGGGAAATGCACAGGCATGACTCAGGGGAGTTTGTAGTGTGAGGTTTGTAGTAGTTAAGTGCTACACCAAAGGTCAT
>OMKZ01027522.1:0-31620 GCA_900302535.1 Neoniphon sammara
GCTGTTTATTCTTGTACACGCATAAATAAATATAAAATGACAGGCAGCGAGGCAGCACTGTCTGGAATCCGCCCCTGTGTTCATCCCATTGTGATCTCTGCTGGAGAAAATGTGAAATATGCAAACTGAACACCCAACAGACCACTGCTTAGAATTGGGCGGTTCCTTAATAATAATAATGCACTGACATGAGAGCGGTTTGGGCATTAAAATGAACACAGAACTGAAGATATGAGCCTTAATTTCGACTACGGATTGAAAAATAATTGTGGGAAAATTGCTATCACAATATCAGAGGCGTTTCATTCACCAGGACAATAAATATACGGGAATTTGTGTTCATGGCACTGATGCAACATGTAGACGACAAACGCCTGAACACTGATTATACCATTTGATCATATTATGATACACAACTGGGCTGAACTATTAATTGAAATATTATCAAAATCACAATATGGCCAAATGCAATATCCAATTTGCAAGAGCTGCAATGTTTTAAGAAGGTATATTATGACAAAGCACCATTATAATACAGAGATGCACTAGCCAACATATTGTATTCTGCAGACATAACAAAACCCAACTATAAAAAAAAATGTTTTTTGAGTGAAAATGCAAAATTTGATGCAAAAATTATCATTTACACTTCATCTGTGAGACATATCGTAACCACAATATCTGTCAAAATCATTGCTTTTTTTGTTTTTTTGTTGTTGTTTTTTTACCATATTGTTCAGTCCTAATGCACACATGGTCAGGGGACAGATTGTAGATTCCAAGAGGACAGTGCAAATCATACAATACACAGAAGACTACACCCTATACATACACACATCCCCCTGTGTGTAAATGTTGTGTGTAAATGGAGACTGAACAAAAAGAGGGAAAGCAGGAGAGAAATCAAGCATGAAAGCACAGAGAGGCTTGTGTTTGCATATTTGACTTGTAAAACCACCTGCATGACCAAGAGCAATATAACAGGCCCAAATGCAAAAGTACAGTGGATTCCATCTGGACAAGATCTGATGCCTCAATATGGGAAACAATTCAAGCATTTAGACTTATCCTGAATCCATCTAATTTCAAGCTAGTGCTAATTTCAACCATGCAATGCAAAATTCAAGCTCGGGAAACTAAATTTGTCTGTTCATCCCAAAATTAACCGCTCAATTCCTATATTTCACCAGCCAAATGGAGATTTAAATAGAACAGGGTCTAAAAATAATAACTGGTTACATGCCAAACGTACTGGCAGACTCACATGTGAGCCAAAGCCAATGTTTACCAGCATTAGCCCAATGGCTGGTGGTATTTATTTCCCACCCTGCTGATATCAGCTCACAGAAAACCTCTCTGCCCACAAGATGGAGCCAGCACTATTATGGATCAGCATTTATCTAGACAGTGACAGTCATATCATGAAGCCTTGTTTCCTATTTTGATACAAGGTTGATTGTATAGAATGAGGAAAAAAAACAGGAAAGAGAGTAGAAAAAGAAGGAAGGACAGGCAAGAGGTCATGAGCTGGATTTAAATTCACAGCATCGCCATTACATGATCCAAAACCTTTTCATGCTAAGGACGAATGAATAGACACACAGGAACCTCATTTATGAAGATATTCCTTGCAGGAATCCTATCTGAGAAACATTCAGTCTCACTTACATAGTCTCTTATTACACTGACTATTGTTGAAGGAAAAAATGCTAAAACTGAAGCAGTCCTTATCTTCCTGAAAGTCCCTGAATGCCACTTTAATGAAACATGGTATGTGCCTGAGCCTGGTGAGTCACAGCTGCGTGTTTTTCTATAACCAAACTAATCCAGAGTCCAACTGCTCTTGACAATTAACCCTTCAGTCAGCAGGTCAGGGGCACCCAACGTTTTTCATGTGAAGGACCCTCAATTAGACAGAGAGACACTGGGTCAAAGGCCATTTGATGACTTGATGTCCAAGGCAAGAGTTTTGTTTTTAGACATGATCAGTACTGCAGATAAAGAGAAACTTGCAATCACAGTAAGTCATTCTTATATAAAATCTCACGCTAATTTGGGTGGCATTTTGGCTGATGGGTGAAATGGGTAACAATGTGGTATAGTGTGTAGATTGCCCTTCCTTCAACCAGAGGACTCGTTTTAAGGTAAGCATCAAGCCTACTGAAGTTTCCTTGAGCAAAGACACTGAATCCCCGGACAAAAAGAAGACGCAAAGAAAACAGAATTTCCTAAAGAGGAACAATAAGGAATCAAGTGGAAAAAAGAGGAATAATCATGACTGATAATCATGATCACAAAATACTGTGAAACATCCGTGACTCATTCTGGCCATAGCTGTGCAACTCCTCTGGATGCCAAGTCATAAGTTTGCCACCTGGCAGCGTCTCAAAGTCTGTGGCAGCAGAGGCCCTAATGAAACCTGACAGCTGATCCCCCTGCTGCAAATTCAGAAAATTACTGCGAAGAGGTGAGGCGTTTAGTAGCACAAAGTGTTACGTCACCGAACTGGGAAGAAAGAGGGATAAAAAGGCGTGGGAGACCAGCTGAGACCCCTGCCAGAGGACGGGGAGAAAAGCTCACAGCAGGCATGCGTAATGAGTTTCCAGATTGGGACTACAAAGGTACTTCCTCCAAAACCCATTACAGCATAGTCTGCATCAGTCTGTCTCTCTCTGCCTCCAGTCACAGGTTTATCACCATCTGACAGGTGGATGATCTGATGGTACTCTTTAAGATGAAAAAAATCAAACGTAACATCTAAAAGTCTGCAATAAGCAGCAGGTCTGACACAAGAGAAAAGAAGTCTTGGGACCAGCAACTTTTCTTAAATGGTTTGGTGACAAAATGATTAGAGGAACAAGCTAATCTACATGCACAAAACATGAAATTACATCCTAAATTAACAGAGCATCCGATAAAGGCTGCCTTTCAAAACAAGCTGACAAAACTTTATAGTAATGCGATGCACAACTTGCACAACTGTTCTGTAATCATTATAAAATAAAATACTGAAAATTTTGATATGTGGATTGACCCACGCCCTGCAGGTCCTGAGGGTAAATCGTGGGTTTGGGTGGTTATGGGTCAGCAAACAAACTTAGGAATAACTGCAGGCAGGCTGTGGGCTGAAAAGATTAAAACAGCAATATAGAAGACCATATAAAAGAATGGACTTTACTAAATTAGCTCATTTGCCTCCATACTTTATCTCTCCCTGCATTATGCAACGTTAGGCAGGCGGCTTCATGCAGATGTGGTCTGAGTTTTACTAAAATTACCATGTTGGGTAGCTGCAGTTGGGTGAGTTGCTAATGCAGGCAGATTCTGGTGAACTCGGAGCTGACCCATGCATTACTAACTGAAAATATTTAATTATGGCTCCAATAGCTAGTATTAACTTTCCACTCACAGACACAAGGAGAAAGCACAGCAGATTATTCACTAATACACAGGATCTGATCTACCGTGAATATATCAAAAAAGCAGTAAATGGCTGCAGAATGTGGCGATATTAAAACATTTTATTTCTTTTGGAGCTTCACAGAAAGCACAGGAAATGAATCTTACTCAACTAAACAACTGTGATCAATAACCATGATCACAATATCCTGGAAAGTAACTGAGACTCTATCATTTTGCCATTAAACATGCAGCCATAGCTCCAAGGTGAACCTGACAGTGACCCTGGAGAAATGAGATGCTGTCCCGTCCACCTGAGATGATCCGCACCTTGCCTGTCCTTTCCCTGTTTGACTGAATGAATGCTAAGCAGGAAACACCCAAGCCTTTCTCCCACACATCCCGGTCTGCTGGGACAACAGAGGGAGGGACGTTCCCATCAAATTAGCAGGCATTCATTCACAACTTTCTCACCAGATTAACATCCATTCACCTCAAGCGAATCAGCATGCCGAGAGTCTACAGTTACGGCGGGTGACTCAAAAGGAAAAAGGCAAGGTTGTCCACTGACCCCGACATAATGGTTTTAAGTCTTCACAGCTCAGTAGCACCAAAGGATCAGATGGATCAGTATCAGACATTACATTAAGTTTAGCTCTAAGATTCCATATCAGCTGCGATAAGTCTTAACATAACTCCATCTCATATGCTGACATTATGCTAACGGATTAGCCGGAAGGCATTTTAGAACAATGAAATGCTCTGTTCCACAAGCAGCTACAAGTACAAATTGGTTTAATAGAGGCACAGGAAACATGAACCAATAAATAAATTGCAAGGGCTGCCCATTAAGACTCACAGCCCCTAGACATTTACCATTTCAAATGCCAGACTTTGTCCCTGATCTTCATTTCTATACTGATTTGCAAGACTTTTACCAGTGTTTATGATGGACTGATATCATCTGACTGCATTTGTGTTGACAGTGGTAGGACACTGTGTCTAAAGACTAAGCTGTATCACTCTTTAACTGAAGATTATTCTTCAAAATAGCAAATGTCACATGTGAAACAACAGTGGATCTAATAGTTAGTCATATGAGAACTGAACAAGTTTTTTTCTGACCTTTTATGCAATCTACAAAAGCCAAAGTAGTTTATATAGTATCCAATGCCATTTTCCATACATTTCTTGACTTTGCACGGGAAGCTTGTGTAACGAATGCTGGAAAAAAATACCATGAAGTGTTGAAAAGCACACCAAAGACCAGCTATGTAGAACAAAGCAATAGAGCCTGGCACTAAGAAACCACAAGTTGTGCATCTCCAGCATAAAACTAATGTTTCCAGTAGGGTTAGACGCATACTGACTTTATAAAATATCTCTACCTGGCTAGTGATGTTGTCCACTGCCAACATAATGGACTTCCTACCTGACTACAGCTATATAAGAAAGAGTTGGTGCAACCTAAAATTATTTTATCTAGACTTTCATTTATTTGTTAGCTGTTTAATCATGTGCCAATTAATTTTTCATTTTAAGTAAGAAATGAAACCCACAGTTCCCATCCACTGAAGAGGTATGGCTGGTCACTTTACCTTTAAGAGATATTAACCCTCAAATAATTTTATTAGTCTGGCGTTAAATGGAGAATTTTTGTGTTCCATCATGTTTTAAGTACTATAGGACTTTTCCACTTTATCAAAGATATAATTCCGGGGTGGAGACAGAATGGTCACATTTTGGCCAAAATAAGAGCTATTTCCATCTAAAGTCTAAAATCAGCAGAGCCCATTAGTCGATCCATAATTTCTAACATCGCTTGCACAAAAGATACTAGCAAACTAGTCACAAATCAGAAGTTTGGGTTTTCTCGGAGAACCCCAGGCATGGAGTTCTTCGGACCAGCACAAAAGAACACCATGCAGGCTGGCAACTGCCCAACCAGTAAATGAGCAGGAAGGGTCAACCCTGCTGGAAAAGCTGCTGCCCTCCCTTAAACAATCACACTGGTATTTGGTTTCAGTGGCAAGTTTTATTGCTATGTGGACTAAAAACCATTTAAGAGGTCTTTCCACCTGCTGAGATAAAATACTGTGAGGAAAACACTGCTTTGGCCTCACCGTTTCCACTCCCACTGCCCATGCTCACTGCGCCTTATTCAAAGGTTTTTAGCTATGCAACCCAAGTCCTACTGGCACCGAGCGCCTCCCTTCGTCTCTCAACACCTTGCTGTTGGACCTCCTAAGGCTGTGTGCGTCATACGGCCAGGCAGCTATTTATGTGAACCTAGCAGGTAGGCTGCAGACTAATTCACCAACACTAAAGACATTTGCCACGTTTCAGAAATAAAAGCAAGTTGACTTGATCTGCTGCCTTTTTCAAAGACAGATAAAGTTCACAGTGGCAAGTACAGAGCAGACTTTAGCACTAACCTCTGGCCTGTGATCACGGGTTTATTCTGGAATGCTTCAATGCTAGTATCAGATATTGGGTCAAGGTCTGGGATTTTGGTGTCAGATTACTAAAATCTGACACCAAAAGTCACAAGTAATGTGTCCAAAGTCAAAGCAAAGCCGCTTGCTTTTATTCCCACACATAAAAGGATGCTAGGCCTGTGAAACAAGGAAAAGTGCATGATGTCCCTACTATCACTGTCCGCTGAACCCAAACTAATGATCAAAGTCAGTAGAGCTCAGCAGAGGACATGGATCAGGTTAATCAGTATCAGAAGCTACAGAAAGTTGCAACAGAGACGTTTTTTGAAGCCCAACAGATGGGCTTGAACAAAGACCTCAAGACAAGACAAATTTATCCATCAAGCGCTACCCTTTCAAGAAACAAGTCTTTCACAAAATAAAGGTAAAAATAAAAGGTTAGCAGGAGTTTTCAACAAGAACAAGCATCACCATTTCTAAGCCAAGGCCAGAGCATGTTTATACTTGGAAGAGACTTGTCAATTAAAAAAGTGGGAGATGTGCAAACGTTGGGTCCCTTTTTCACCACAGAACTGATAAAAGCCACTCAGAAACAGTTGGATATAAGGACAGCAAAATAATTGTAATCTTCAAATCAAGACTAAAACTCATAATGATGTAATCGCGATCACCATATCTAGCAAAACTGGGATTATTGTTGTAGCAATAATCACACACGTCTTAGGTCAAGTCTATAGACATGAGCGTAACGAAGAAGCAGAATTACATGCCTCACTGAGCTTCAGATACTTAAGGCATTCAATAGGCAATCATGATCCTTGTGAAATGACTGTATTTAGGCTAAAACACACGGCTACGATCACGACAACCTACACAGTATGACACGAAACACCTTGCAGACTTCAGAAGAGGCCTACAACAAAAAAATTCCTATTATTTGCAATTCCTGATAGATTTACCTGAAAAGTCCCACCTCGATTTTAGCCAATCGTCTTAGGAAAACGAGGAAGGGTTGGTTGATTGGGGAAAAGGAACAAGAAGCAGAAAAGCAAAGAAGCAGAGAAACGAAAGCTTCTCCTATGATCGCTGCAGGCAGAGAGCTGTTGAATCCCTCCCACACGCACACACAGTTGGTGGATGTAGTCGAGGGGAAACAGTGCCGTCCTGACACCGTCCCACCGCTGATGCACTGCAATGTCCCTCTACCTCCTGCCCGCCCCCCCTCCAACCTGGTCTTGTGACTGTAGGGATGACAGCAGGCGTCCCTCCTCCAAAATAAGAGGCTGGGACTGTCGGAGTAAGAGTCCTGCCTGTCCTCTTACCAGGCGTCTGTGTCTCTCTCTTTTGGTTGCTCTCTCTTGTTTTGTTTCTCTTTGGGTCGTAGTTTTCCTGCCTTTGTCTGTAGCTTTAATAGCTTCTTCTTGTCAAATTTTTTGGATTCTCTGCCTCTTTCTCAAAGTCTCTTCTTCAGTTTTTCAGTCTGTTTCTCAGTCTCTTTTTCTGGTTTTGTCTCTCTTTTGGTTTCTAGATCTGTCTTCACCTCTCTCTTGCTTCTTTCCTAGTTTCTGTTTCTCAGTCTCTCTCGGTCTTTCTCCCTTTTCTCTTTCCATTTCTAAGGCTCTTGCTTAGTCTTTTTGGTTTCTCAGTCTGTCCATTTTTTATGTCCATTTTTTTATTTTTCATTTGCCAGTCTCTTTCAAAGTCTCTGTTTTACAATCTCTCTTTTTAGTCACTCCTTGGCCTTGGACTCTCAGTCACTTTCTTGGCTTCTGAAATCTCTCTGTCTCTCTCTCTCTCTGCCTCGCAGTCTCTGTTTCTGTTTTCCAGGCCGACGCAATGTTTTCCACTCCCCTGCTCAGGTGACATTCATGGCTCTGTCAGTTGTCACCGCGCTGACGTCCAGCTCTCTTTGAAGTGTCTGCTGGTGGCGAGTTCAGAGGCCAGGGAGCCTCACTTCAGACACACAAGGTTAGAGGGAAACTGCACGGAGGAGCTTAAGCGCTTAACTCAAAAGAAAAACAAGCTATTGAGAGAGTTAAGCCTACGTGAAGAAACGCATTGTGTGGGAACTGAGCTGTCAATGAGGCTTCTCAAACGATATTATCTCATTTACAGAAAGTGGGTAAAGAAAGAATAACATAAGGCGGAAACAACAAAGATGCCATGTGTTCATGTCATGCCAGATTAGCCTAGTGACAAACCATTTCCTAATGGTGCGTGCCTTAAAATGAAAGCCGAGCCTCGTGACCACAGTGAAGAGGCCGACCCGCTGCAGCTTGGGGATCCAGGGGAAAGTAAACAAAAGGTTAAAATGACTAACAGGCGGATCCGATGTCACTCAGCCTGGGTTTCAGTGTTGTACCACACAGGAGAGATAATTCATCCCAGCGACTGACGTTACACAAACACTGCACTATCAATAAAGGCATCATCATTACCACAACCCTTACGACTGCAAGAACTATATCACAAGATGTGGTAATATTTTCCTTTGAGGGAAAAGGGCATTTTAGACTAGATTTTATACGCAGAAACTGGAGTGTACGAATCAAGATGCTTATTGAAGAGAATCTTTAATTTTATAGCATAAATATGGAGCAAATACTACACCCCATAAAGAGCATTTTTATTTTGTATTTTGAATATATTTTGTGCATTAAAAAACAACTGCAGCATTTATCTGTAAAGAAAGCAATGATTTTTGCTGTCAGTATTGTGCTGCCCTACTTTCTACCTGTAAAACCACGCCAATAAAAATAAATCATTAAAAATAAACAGAGAGGGGGGGAGCTTAGTGTAGTGGAGCACCCTGAGGACTCAAACTAAAACACAAATGATGTAATTTTGTATGTCCAAGTCTGGCCTATGATCGTCATCACATTTCTTTTTCATTGTTGTTATATGGATAATTTAAACAGCTCTGACAATCCGTCCTTCTACAGTGCACAGTCTCAATATTTGCACTATTTCTTCTGTTTGTCCAAACTGCTCTATCCAATAAAGCATCAACGCCTCACATACTCCTCATTAAAAGTTATGAGGTGGTGAAACGGGAGGGAACGGGAGCTGTTTTTCACTTGGTGCACAGGCCCCTTTTCGGTCCTCTCTGTCCCGGGACAGCGGGGTCACTTTTCCTGCGGTGAAGCGGCTGAAAGCTCATCGCCTCGCAGGGCACAAAGCAACAGGCTCAGGTTGCGTTCTCCAGGTGAAAGACAGTGAACACACCCCGCTGCACCCAGGGGGAACCCAACGCAACGCTGACATGTCTTCACTGTGCTGGGTGAATGAAGACGGGGCCGGATATTCTGAGTTTATGAGCGTTTTCCTTCTTTTAACCAAGCAGACTAAGAGACCACCTCAACCGGTTCCATCGCCAGATACAATCAAAAAAATAAAAGCCCAATTTTTATGTATACCATCAAGTAACATTCATTTTTTTAGCATATGACTGTATAAATTTGAATCATATTTTGATGGAGGGTTTAGCCATGATAGGAATGGAAACCGGATGTGTTCATGCCTTGCTTTATCTACTATTCAAAATTTCAATGACTAAATAGACTATCCAAGACCGTGAAAAGCAACATTTTTTAAAAGGAATAAAGCTCCACTTTTCATTGAATAGTCCCAGTCCCAAGTGAAAATTATGCTTTTTCCCACATTGCACCCATGCTGGTACAGTAGAGCATGTTTTTCTCACTAAAGGCGCACAGAAAGTACAAATTTTACTGTCCCATAGCACAAAATAACCATAATATGTCTGCAGGGTATCGGATCAACAATTGTTTGGCCAGGTGCTGAGATTTCTGGCTTTCAAAACTCACCTTTGTGTCTGGAACAAAAACCGAAAGACACTCTCAAACAACCTGTGCCCGAACTGGTGAAATGTGACTTTATATTATATTATATA
The DNA here is from genome assembly GCA_900302535.1 of Neoniphon sammara. NCBI lineage: Eukaryota > Metazoa > Chordata > Actinopteri > Holocentriformes > Holocentridae > Neoniphon > Neoniphon sammara. The sequence goes on from OMKZ01027522.1 coordinate 9,748, forward strand.
TTATTATATATATTTATATTATATTATATAAGTCAGTTACAGGCCACTGTAAGTAGTGGCAGACCTGATGATGTTCTTGTAATTCCTCGGTCACCAACAGAGGTCAATGTAAGTCTTGTCATTAACCAGTGCGCTTCTAAGTTGTGCTTACATGTTGGTTTCTACAAGAAAACCAAGCTTTCTTTAACTTTAACATAACCATTATACTATACCCTAACCATGGTTTTTGATACCACTCCATAAGCAGTTTAGGCATAAAACAACACTGGAGCAATTGAAAATACTAATACAAGTTCATACTGTTTTATGGCCACATGTCAACAGCAGATTAAAGACAGCGAGGCGAGATATGAGCTTACCTGACACAGGTGACAGGACCATGTTCCCTGATCTTTGGACTTCATCAAATTTACTGAAGATGACATTCAACCTATGAGGGAAGGAGACAGCAAATCAAGTTTATGTTGTTACAGTGAACCGTTGTGAATATTCAGAACAAAAAAAAAAGATCAGTGCTTTAGGCCTGTAGACAGTCCGCTACAGAAAAACTGGCTCACTTCACACAGTTGGGGAACCTCAGGAGAGCGGTTAAATAGGCCAACACAATATCTCACCACCGACTGTCTCTGCATCCAAAAATACACCGGCGTTGGGCGACTGTGAAGCCCGCTGGGTCATATTATTAGAACAAACACTAATAATCAAGGTGGGAGCGCCGGACGCAGATGCAATTTAATGCTGGCAAGTTTGTTGACCAGGTAACTCAACATCATTTGGAGTCACTGCTGTATTGTAAAAATATATTTGGCTTCTTAAATAATGAATGTCTGGATAACTGTTGTGTAAACCAGCTACTGTGGCCGGAAAACAACGAGAGCTTTCTGGGTGCTATTTTTTTTTGTCATTTATCAAGCAAAAATACCAAATATTTGTTGGTTATGTCCACATTTGCTCGTTTTTTTCTGTTTCACACCAATATAACATTTTTCTTCACCAGAATGAGACAAACTGATGCATGAACACACAACAGAAATCTTAAAAACGCCACCACAATGGCTGCACGCTCTTATTTTTCTTATTTGGTCAATCAATCTTTAAATGAGTTAATGCAGCTTGGGTCAGATTTCAATGACTTTTTCAAAAATAAAAATTACATTTTTCCATAATTTTACCAAGGCCTGGAAACTGTATTTTCAAATTTACTTATTTTTCCAGGTTTGCAATGACTGAATAAACTGTAATACACACAGCGAGTTATTTAAAAAATGTGGTTATTAATCCATGCACCAAGTGAGCACGTGAACGCACCGTGACTGAGGCAGGCCCTTCTTCCCCAGATCCATCCTCACTCTCTCTCCCACGTGGCGGTAGATCTCCACAAGGCAGTTCATGGCTCCGTCTCGGACCTGCAGGAGGCAGAGAAAAACACACAGCTTCAGTCAGACCTCTGCACACCGCCGGCTGTTTGGATGAGACCGTTCAATGACTCCACCGAGGCTCTTCATCTCTCCAGAGAATGTTTTTTTTTTCTTTGGCGTTGTGCCACCAAGTTTTATCACCTCACTCCTATTTTATCACTGTACCACTAAAATAACTAACATTCTACTGAAATGAGGTGGACTCTGCAGGAGTAATTCACAAAACATTTTGCACATACTGTAAGGCATTAAAAAGCATCCATGTTAGACTAGTATCCATCGTGCTTAAGTCTCTGAATCCCTACCAGCTGCAGGGTGCTGTCCCATAGCTGACCGTGACCTCTGACCTCATATGGTGAAGGACAAACTTAAATATCCCTAAAGTATCGAGAATTATCATACAGTTTGAACATTTTGAACACACTATAATCATAAGGGTCTTGAACTAATATGCCCTCAAATACAAAACAGGCTGAGAAGGACGGGGCTGAATACTTTCTGGGGCAACAGAGGAACAACAGAGGGTGAGATAATGCATCATCTGGCGGCCATATTGAAAGTCCTCAGCTTTTGGGCGGCGGTGGCTCTGAACAGCTGAGAGTGTTTTTGTCAACATGCAACTTCCTGTCTCAACAGAACTGAATAGACAAGGCTTGTTGTTTGGGAACTGACCATTTCACCACTGAAACATACCATCAGTTTTGAACTTACACAATGTCAGCCAATTTGTTTTTGGTCAGTTAAACATCATTGTCTGTTGTCAGGTATCCCCCTTTTCTAGTCATTTGTTAAATAAATGGCTAAGAATTTCCCTGTTTACTCATTTTAAAGCCTATTTTTACGATAAAGCAGTGTATATGGCCGTTTTAAGAAAATGGAAAACTGCTACAACCATGCTGTTTAAGTGTGAGAGTTTGTTTCCTTGCCTCTACTCTAACTGAAAATGACATCGTGAAATCCACCAGCCACTCGGACCAATGGAGAAGAAGGTTAGTAATCAGGTTGTAACGTATTTGTGATGGCATGCAGTACATTTGAAGACAAGTATTTCTGCACGTTATGTGTGTGAGTGTGTGAGTGGTGTCAGGAAGGGAAGCTCCCGGGCTCGGCTTCCTGTCCTCGGGAGGAAGTGCGATTCCGGTGATGATGGAGCTCTGCAGTTTATCACTGGACAACAAACTCAGAGGCAGAGCGGCAGAGCAGGGACATGAGGAGGGGCTGGTCTTTAGAGACGCATTCCCAAAAGGTTTAATCCAATGTGTCCATCAGCAGCTAAAGGCCTCGTCTACCAAAATGAATCAACTCACTGAGAGTTAAGTGCAAAAGGGAAACAGTTACAGAAAAGGAAAAAGAGAACAAAGAGGCGCTGCTTTTGTGGTCAGATTGTAGAAGTGTTGGGTAAAACCAGCTGATCTCAGTCGTAATGGCGACATTTCACCAGCAGATGGCAGTCCAGGATCTATAATGTAGCTGTGGACTAATACATATTTCCAGTTTCACGTGATTTCTCCATACATTAATTTCAGGGTATCTGCAGGTATTAGTAAATTCAATTCAATGCCTTTTAAGACCTTTTTCAAGACCACTTCAAAGTCTTTTCAGACCTTGATTAATTTAAATTGAATTAGACTATTTTATGAGAACTCAATCACGTGTTTTACCTATAGGAAAATCACTGTAACAGTGCAACATAATCCAATCAGTGTTCTCCTCCATCCATTAACATAAGAATTTACATTTCCACGTGTTGCTTATGAAGCAGCTGCATGTGAGCAGAGACGGTCTCATGTCAGTTATGATCGCGCTAAAACAACCAGGCCTCACCACTGTATACCTGCACAACAACAAATATCACAACCGGGGTCTGCAGCTGCATAAACCTGGTGTCATTTGGGACCCAACAGCAGTAAATTTCCACGGTACTTTCCCAACAGAACCATCAGGCCCTGAATGAGTCGATGCCTCGGTGTTCAAGTGTGGGTTTGGAAGCAGGCAGTACCTGACTGGTGGGATCTCCCAGGAGGTTACAAATGTGGGGCACAATTTTGCTGAGCGTCAGGCTTTGAGATCCATACCTGGAAAAGAAATGGATAAAAATGGAGTTGTATTCTAAAAATGAGAGATCATCCATCTTTTCTTGCAAAACAACAACAAATCCTCACAACTGGCTGTTTTGAATTTCAGAATTGAAATATCTCAGCTTGGTAAATCTCTCTCTGTGACTTGTGCTAGACCCACTTTCAGCACGAAAGTTACTGTTAAATTTTCAAAATTAGCCAAAGCAGTAGTGCAGCACTTATAATTACATTTATCCTCTCCTGCTAATGGCTTGCTGCCTCTCTCTTAGAGCCCCAAAATCCACTGACCCTCCTTCTGTGAAGCACTTATCTTTAGTTAACACCAGCGTAAAACGCTTTTACCAAGTGGATCGTTTCTGAGTTGGAAAACGTTTTTACCAAATGGACAGACAGGCCTTTTCATACAGTATTTTACATGCACAAACCTCACAGAGTACTTTAAACATAAGTAGAACATATCAACTGAAATATATGGCTTTAGTTTTCAGTTCTTGTAATTGAAGACTTACACATTTAACGTGGCGATGAGGCAGAGGCAGAGTCCCTCTCTGGTCCTGTTGTTCTTATGCTTGAAGCCTCCCAACATTCGCTCCCACACATACTGAAACAAACATTTTTTACATTTTATCAGCACATGAAAAAAGTGTGTCTTCCATACTGACACAAAATGATATTGGCTATTTTTTTCCTGAATATTGCAATTACTATCTAAGATGCGACATCTGTGGATTCATTTAACGTTTCTTTTGTCAGCAGCTGAAAATGATGTGGGTGAGAGAGGGGAGATGTACAGTTTGAATGAAACGACTATGAAATACTGCGATTTCAATAAAAACTGATTCAAGCGGCAGTCAGACAGAGAGTAACAACATGGACATTTATAGGAAAATGTCACAGATTTATTCACAGTGAATAGGTGTGTAAAGGTGTGTGTGTTTCTGTCCACCTGTGGGTTAGCAGCTTGATCCATAATCTTGAGCAAAAGCGCTTGGTCCTGATCTCGAACTTGGTCCTTGGCGTCTCCTAACCGGTCGATCAGGCTCGGCAGAACTGACGGGACAAAGAAACAGAAACAAAGACAAAAGCAAAATGTTACCACACGCTCTTTCCTCCCATGTTGGTTAACGCAGGACAAATCACCCGCAGAGGGAGGCAGGTGTGTTGCTGCACACTGAGCCGCTCCATTACCTTCATGTCTAATGATTCTTACAGCGGCTATAAATGTAATAAAACTTCTCTGCCTGCAGGTTTTGTCAACAGAATTATTCTCCTCTGCTCAGTGTAACTGCTCTCTAAATAAACACAAAACTGTTTTATCGCTCTCTCTCTTTTATTTCTCTTCCTACTAACGCTCTGCTCATGATATTGCGAAGCCGCTGTGATCTCTGAACCTTTACCTCCTTATTACTGGTTGTTTGTAAAGTTAATGATGTAGGAAATTAAGTGTTTTCTATTACTGCACTTAATGTGGGCAGATCTGGATGAAAAATGTCATCTTAAACGCCAAAAGATAAAACTTTAATTGATATGTTTCCACTGCTGTACAGTCAGAGACGGGATGCTATCATTACTGACATTACATTTCATATAGCTTCTTTTATTTTGTATAGCTTCTTTTATTTATAGTAATAATCTTATGTGGTCTTATTTTAATTTGAGTGCTGTTGTTGTTCATTGTTCTGTATTGTTTTAATTTTCACTGTTGTAGGGTGTTTGCTGTTTCCTCTGACCCTGCATGCAACCAAATTCCCCCTCAAGGGACAATAAAAATCTTACCTGACTCAAGAGGAAATTGGGCAATTGCACCAGCAAAGAATACAATATAAAAGTACTTTAGATAGAAATAAAATAACACTAAAATTGAATTACGCTGACATGTATCAATTTCCTATCCCAGGTTGAGTCTTCCCATAAAGGCCCAAGTCAGAGTTTCACCAAGAGTTAAACTGCTATATAAATGAGTACACACAGCAACATTCACCATACAGCTGAGCCCCGCACTTGTCCAGGCGGGGAGCAGAGACTTGGCACCGCAGCCCACATGCCCGCACTGTATCTGCCTGGACTGAACTAAATCTGGCTTCATTTGAATGCCAGGGCCCGCTCAGCTGTCCGGTCGCCCTCATGAAGCATAAAATCTGACACTTGTCCTCTAAACTTAATCTTCAGTATGGCTGTGCATGATCCAGCTAACAACCATTTAACAGCTACGGCCAACTGTAAAACTGGACCTGGGATGTGTTTAATGTGTTTAGTGTTTGTGACCTAAACGCCGCTTAACAAATTTGGCACTCGAGCAACAAAAGTGACAGGATTCGGCGGGGAAATAGGAAAAAAAAAAAACTAGAGCATGAGTGGCACATACAGTATCTAGTATGCAATGTAAACCGTATTAACAATAATAAAACAAAATGAAAACACTCAAAAAATAAATTAAATTGAGGGTTTATGCAAATACAGGCTATGATACAGACAATTTCAAGAACTAAGTAAAGAGAGGATGTGCAAAAATATGTTCAGATTAAAAACAGCATGAAGAAATTCAATATTTTGCATATATATATATATGTATATATCTGTTGTGTATATGCACAAAAACATATATGCATGAAGACAACTTTGTAAAATATATACATTTAAATAAAGAAAATACAGTATGAAATAGTGATGCCTTATAAAAATAAATTACCGTTAGTAGATGCAGTGAATAAATTACATTTATATTTGGATTTCACATATTTAGCTTAAAATGAATGGCTTATTCTGTTTAAATGCTCTGTGGGAGAAAACAGTGACAAGAGAGTGAACATTAAACTAAACAGAGTGAAAAACAGTGTGAAAGAGTCTCACCTGTTCCAACCTGCGTCCTGAAGCGCTCCTGCAGCCGTGTGACCAGAGCTGACAGGATGTCAATACCCAGCAGAACCACCTGACACACACACACACAACAACAAACAACAACAAACACACGTCAAACACAACCAGCACAGTCCATCAGAGGCACTGCAGAGCAAAGAAATAAAAGATCCAGCACGAATCAAACTGAAAATCAGAGAAAAAGCCATGCATTTGAATAGCTGCTGCAAAGGATTATGGGTAATTTCACAACACCAAGAGTTTCACATCTAAAACAACTAGCAGAATCAAAATAAATGCTTTAAATGAAGAAAATCCAATCTATATGAACCAATTCTATGAGTTTGGATGCTCAAACGGCAAAGTTAAACAGAACCATGACTGAAGTCTGTGTTTATATTTTCAAGTCCACTCCCATCGGCAGAACAGTAACTTTCCTTGTCATGGGGTGGTATGGGAAACTCAATGAACGCGTAGTGAGAGTTCCCCTGCTGACACCATATCAACACATACGCATCACCTGAGCTCTCATGCCCGGGCTATGATGCAATTTTTGGAAACTCTCTTTTAAATAACAAGAGAGACTAATGCAACGAAAACATAAAGGAAACAGACACACTTTCTTCTCTGCTGCCATCTGCTGGACGTCCAGCCACACTGCCAGCTCAGAGAGGGGAGTTTCTCTCCCGGGCCGCGTCACCGACTCACAGCCACATTTTGGTTTCGTGACTCTTTTTCAAGATCAGAACGAATCCTACGCAGCAAATTTTCCACCAATAATACTGTGGTTCTCAGTTCTGGTCATTGAAAGAAGTGGGAAAAAAACAGGGCTCTCAAAAAGGCAAAAAAGCCTAAAAATAAAAATGAAAGAAGACAGACCTTTTATAGTATTTATAGGAGCAGACAACACACAAAAAAACTTCAATATGCATGCAGAACAAGCTTTAGTCTGCATGCATATTCAAGCTTTTTTGTGTATAAACTCCTATAAATGCTGCAAAAGATGCGTATTCTAAGGCTGTAATACATCTTTGCACATTCCCTCCATATCATATTTGGAATAAATGTTAAGTAAAAACTACATGGTGTTGATTTAAGAGTTGTTTGTCCACTCGTGGCTGTGGTTTGGCTGCTCAAACCTTTCTGAAGTGTTAAATTAACTCTGAGTGAGTGTGCATTTACAGACACACTGATGTGAAGTTGATTTTTTACACTCTCGAGTTAAATTAACACCGCCGTGCGCCACCCGCAGTGTCTGAAATTGACTTTGTGGCTTGGAAATGGACCTGGAATGACGGTTTTTCGTAGAAATGTGTCACCCTAACTGTATCTAATGCATTTCATGTATATAATCAGATTCTAGGTTTTCATTTCTTGCTTGTTTCTTCTGATTTCCTTTTGTTTTTTTGTTCCATTTAACGTCTTGTTTCAGTTACTCTATAATTCATCAGGAAGTGCATGGAAGTTCAAATGTAGCTTCAAAGTCTGAGACCAAAGACTGCATAAAAGCAAGGCATTCGAATGTTATTGCCTCAAAAAGTTTGAATTATCTGCCGAATACAAAAACTGAGCAGGACCCTGAACGTACACGAGACACAGAACGGCCTTTTCTCTCCCCGCAGCTGGTTTCTGTGCAGGAATGTAAGCATGTTGACTGGCGCTGCAGTCGTTTCCAACACCATCAATTTGCCGCGGGGGCAGAGCGTCAGCCGGGTGAACCGCAAAGCCAAAGAGCAGCTGCTGCATGAGCGGAGGAGGAAGTGGGGAAAACTTTCAAAGTCGAGCTGCTGCCACAACAAAAGCCCTGCTGGAGGAGAAGTGGACCGCATTGTTCGGCTGTACTTCATGGAGATGGTTTCTGCTGATATGAAGTCTGAGGCCTGGTCATGAGATTTGACCTTTAAAAATACTCGAGAATTAGCCGCTTGCTCTTTTATAGCGCAGCATGACCTCCAGGCAGTGATCATCAAAAGGCAAATAACTACAAACACAACCATAAATCAACTGCATTTTCAGAAGAGCGCTGACCCGCCTGTGGTACAACTTAGTCTGAAACCACTTAATGTTATGAGATCCAGACTAGAGCTGGGAGGTACATGGATACAATATCAATATTGTGATCAGGGTCAGAGTTTACAAAGATATCAGACCCGTATCTGCCTTTTTTGAATATCAGACATCAGCGTGTCCATGTCTTTCTTCTCTGATAAGTAAATAAGTTATTCTCTAGCTCTTTTATGAAAGGTTTTCCTATAATTTGACAGCATGTTTCTCATTTTCTTACCCTGCACTTGCATTTTCTCTTAGCTCATTTTGTTTTTGTTCAATCATTTCATTAAAATTAGACGCACTCCAAAGAGTTTTCTTGTTGATTTTTTTTGCATAATAATTTTCAAATTTAAAAAGATATTGAATATTGGCGCAAAATATCAGTTAATGGAAGCTTCAGCTGAAAACATTGGAATTGGTATTTTGGTAAGTGCAGTTGTGTTATGAGACAAGATATTGTCTGGGATTTTGGATATAAGTGTTTTCGTTTCCTTTTTTTATTATTAGACTGTTAAAGCTGCTCTGTTATTTGACTCTACCTGCTTGGTCTCTTGTGTGGATTTGTCTTATGAAACCACCAATATCCCCTACAGTATCATCACATTATTGCTATCAAGGTATTCAGTCAAAGACATCCTGATATTTGATTTTGTCCATATCTACCACAAGGCATGTCATACATTTCTGTCCAGATTTTTGTCATCCTGAAAAGGGGAATTTACTGAGATGGTTCGACTAAATGTTTATAATGTAAAAGCTGATTCTGACTGAGCTCGGTATCTGTCACCTTGCTCCTCCTATCAGCGTGTTTCTGGTTCTCGCTGGCAGCTCTACAGCCTCAATTTATTATCACTCGCTGCTCCCCAGTCGAGAACGTCAGGCTCCGTGTGTGATGGAGAGCTCCAGCCCATCCTTCATCCACTCACACACCAAAAAGCTTTTATATTAACCAACCACACACACATACACACACACACACAGTCGTAGGCGGAGGTCAGAGCTGTGAAGTGATGTGGGCTTGCTGCAGTAACCCCCTCCCTCCCTCCAAGGCCAGCAGTGTGTTTCTGTACCTGCCTGCCTCTTATCTTCCTTAACACTTTCAGTAGCGAGCCTCTTTTTCAGCTCCTCACAGAAAAAGATTTCTACTTCTGCTGCTGGATCTTCTTCACGGCAAAAAATCTCCATCTCAACGAGTCATTCAGTCTCTTCTTCAGTGTTCAAATCTTTCTTTTTTCTTCAAATAAGGTAAAAAAATCTGCCAGTGGGATGAGATAATCCCACTTGTTTCCAATGCAGTTTTTCAGGAATTTTTTCTGGGAACACGTATAAATATGTTGAAACAAGGCAGAATAAGGCAGATCAGCCCACTAGGATCAAGAAAATGACACTTGATTCAAGAAAATTCTGGAAACAAGTTGATTAGCATTGGAAACAAGTGGGATTATCTCATCCCACTGGCAGATTTTTGTACCTTGTTTGAAGACTGAATATGAAACTAAACGACTTATTCAGATGCAGATGTGTTTCCTAATATACTCTTGATTTTGATCTGACTTAAAAAATAGGCCACAGCGGCCAGCCTAAAATACACAGATGTAGCCTATTTTTACACACAGGAAAGCTGAAATTCTGAGATGACCACTTGCCTAAAAAAACACTCCAACCCCGTTTTATTTTTTTTTTAATCCTATCTCTTATCTTCCAGCGGCCTTTTCTACGACTCGCTCCTCTCGTCAGCTGGCCGACAATCACACAGGGTCGTATATCTGGGCTAATGGCGCTGGTAAATTAAGCTCACAGCCACCGCTGCCGCCGCATCACATGGGAGCCTCGTCCCCATTACCGGCCCGGGGAGATCAGCGGGGCCGGAGGAGACGGAGCGCGTTTCCAGGGCAGCGTGCGAAGCAGGGATGTGATTGGCTGCATCGGGGTGTGTGTGTACGCACGTGTCTGCAGCTGTTAAGCCTGTGCAGTGGTGTGACAGTCAGTGCGGTTTCTCCCTCCTTCTGTAGTATAGATTACAGTTTAGTAATCGCTACTCCTTCACTCTTTGCATGGAGGGAGAGCATCACACCAAACTCCATTGACAAATTTGACTTTTCTTTAAATCGGCAAGCCTGCATACTTCATACAGCAAGACTTAAGATGTTTGCCCAAATCAACAGAGTCCATGTATGTGATTCACCAAGCAGCACTTACTTTGATAAAATGTCTCAGGATGGACCGATATATCAGCAGACTAACGATATCGGACTTTAAAAATCAATATTCATATTGGTTGAATATTAATTATACTGCCAATATTTATCTAAATGTGACAATTGGTATTTTTGTGACCTTTTTTCCAAAGAGTGCACATCATTAAAACAGCTGTTAAATTAGAAACAGAACATGTTAAAAGCTAAGTCTTTTTTTTGGCACCTGCATTTGATTGTGATTGTTCCAAAAATTCATATCTGTATCAGGAATTATGGGTGGGAAGATGTAGTTCCATCTCAAAAAAAGTCCTCTTATTTCTCTTGCAGTCTTCTCCCATAAAAAAAACACATTTTATTGAATTAAGTGTACTGAACAGCCAGAATTTAACAAGACGTTCTCTTGCATAATAGATAACTGTTAGATTTATTTCTGATGCAAAGATAAGTTCTAAAAACCAAAGCAGCATAAGACTGAAACATAACTGCTGATCTATGGAGGCTCCGTCCTGCTGCATGGGACACTGTGCTGAAACACACGCTATGATCTCAGTGTATTGATTAATCAGCAGCGCCAGCCTCATATCTGCATAAATAACACGCACACTTACATGGATGGCATGCAAATCGTGCACCATGGTAACAAGAGCGATAGAAACCTATACAGGCTAATGGTGTATGTTATTCATTCAGCCGCCCTGCCACTCAAACAGCCTATCAATTATGGACAAAGGCCTCTCAGAAAGCTAAGCGACCCCGCGGGACAGTTTGTACCAAAGGCCTGCTGCCGGATATGAATCTGACTCAAGTGGTTTAACGCTGAAAGCACCTGCTGAGGTGAATCCTATCATCCTGCCTGGCATGATAGCTGCTGTATCGCCCCCCCGGTGGGATTTGAGGCAAGAGGAGCTCAATATAGCAGAGGGCAGGGGGATAACTGGCTGGCCAGCTAAGCCCGCTGCTCTAAAAACCTGGCTGAAATGAAGGACAGCCGACTAGTAAAGAGAAAGGCAGCAGCCGATGTGTGTCCATTAGCAGCTTTACGTCCTGATCTACTGAGAAAGGTACTTAAAACGTAGTTACATCAAACCCTTTGACCCCGTTTGAAGTTACTGAAAACGCTGGCAAAAATGTCTGAAATGCCTGCTTTACCCAGAGATCACAGCTTCAGTCTTTCCCGCTGAAGAGTCCTTGAGCGAGACACTGACTGAGCACATATCATCATCGCTCAACTACACACTTATCAAGCTCTACAGGGTGACTTCAGGTTGTAAAAAAGCCAAATGTAAGACCCTTTTTGATGCTGCAACTGAATTCAAGACCAATTTAACATAGTTAAAGTTAAATGTAGTTGTGAAACTGTGGGCAGCATGACAAAAAGAAACCCAGGAAATGGACTGTTTATCTTATCCACCATGCTGGTCCCATCAGTGGGTTTTGTCATTGCTGTGTTGCCGAGCCTTGTTCAAAGCCACAGAACATGTAAATTCTAGTAGAGATCCCAAGGTTTCCAAAGATCCCAAATCTGTCCTGCTGAATTCCAGGGAAATGTGTATAAAATGATGTACAAGACATGTAGATCTTTTCTATTTGATGTAATGCTGCAGCCATAAAACAATGGCATCTTGGCTTTGAATATTTCACCCAGTATAAGTGTGATGGAGCTTCAATGAAGCTGCAACCAGCAGATACACAATATGGATGGACACTGTCCTACAATATGGAAAAAGTGTTTGCTAACTTTGAAGTTACTTAAAGGGGAATTTAAGGGAAAATCAGAGTTCAAGGGGTTACGTAACATGAAGTGCAGTTGTGTTTAGTGAAGCAGACAGGATTGGGGGAAAACCATGGTTTGCATATTGCACAACTGGCCCTGTTAATCATGTTAATCTAAGAGCGAACATGCAGTGGAAAGAAACCTGTCACTGCATGGTGAAAAGAAAAACTTCAAACAACTGTAACAACACTGTCTTTGATTATTTTAAGACTTATTCTAAGACTCAAAGGACCTGCAGACAGTCTGGCCCCACAAGTTCACACAGGAACTGTAATCAATTACTGAAACACTGCACTGAGGGTTAAGTGCCTTGCTCAAGAGCATTTCAACACTCTTAAAATGATGTTGAGGGAACAGAGTGTGTTCACTTCCCTCAACCAATTTTTTAATAGCCAGACTCAAGATTCAAACCTCAAACCTTCCATGGTTTAGCCTGCTACCCTGCAGTACCCTCAGACCTGCTGTGACTCTCTCCTGCTGTTCATGCAGCCTCTCCTTCCCTTTCCCTCACCTTGAAATTGCTGGAGTTGACCCAGGAGCTGGCCACAGTGTCCACCAGCCTGTCCAGCATGCTCTGGTCCTGCTCCAGGTCCGGCAGCTTCTCCTCATCCAGGATGTGGTCTATCAGCTCCTGGCCCACCTGCAGCCTCTTCCCCAGGTCCTTCTGCATCACCTGCTCCAGGCAGTGCTCCATGCTGCCCTCCATCACTGAGAGCCAGGGACTCGGCCAAGCCCACTGTGCTCAGACAGACACTTTAAGGCACAAGCAGAGCTAACACACACTGCGAGTGGCTGTTCCCTGAAGTTATGTTGCTCCCACCGACCAAACAAGGCCTCTGGGGTTTACAGGAAATGTTGAAAAGCGTTTGGTCCCGTCTCTGTGCCAGTTCTTACACCTCAGATGAAGCTAGCGTTGGTGAATGGGACGATACAAGTAATAAATCCTGTGGATGAGGGTTGCAGAGGGCACCGCACTTCATTCTTCTGTGCTGTGCAGTTAAACTGAAACCAAATGGGACCAATGCATAGTTATTAGCCTATTGTGAGCAAAGTTTACAAACACTGCACACATAGCTGAGAGATAACGGTACTGTGAGATAGCAAGCCAGCCAGGCTGAAATATAAATGTGAACCAGAAGTTCGCAGTCGACGTTTGGAGATAATAATGCCACTCGGACTTTGGCTAACTAGCTAAGCAACTTAAGACCCTAGCTTAACGTTGGGTAGATAAACATTAGGTGTCAAAGCTAGTTAGCAATGTTATGTGGTTATGTTAGCTAGGCGCTTGCTAGCTGTGTGACACACCAGCATTAGCTAACGTCTAATACCATAAATGCAGTTAAGCTAACGCTAGCTAGACGAGCTAACCAGTAACCATCGTTACCAATGGCTCCACATAAGTAACGTTAACTGTCTAACGTTAGGTAACCAGTACTTTTTCTTACCTATTGCTAGCTGTTGAATTAATCACAGCCCAGCCTGCGTGTTAATGATTTGACAAGCTTCAGAAAATCCAGAGGATCGATTGATTCGTTACCAGAAAAAGTCAAAGTGGCGCTGCTGGTTTTGGCCAAAAACTACCGATAGTTAGTGACTGAGCTTTCTTTGACTCGCCTGTGTTAAATTACATTATTTCTATACTAGCATAAGCAGCTAACCCTTACCTCATTTCAATGTATACAGGCCTTAACTGGAAATTCAAAAGTCATTCATAAGAGTTAACTATTACATTATTGTGTTGCCGTAATAAATAATAAATTGTCCTATGCCAGACGCCGTAGCCTTAAGTCACTGTGCTGCAACACAGCGACATCTGCCGGTGGAATTGAGGAACAACGTCGCCAGGAGGGAAATGGGAGGGCTCGCTGTCACTTGCAGGTGTCCCATACATTTACAGGTTTCACATTTCGGCATCAAGGTTACACATTTCCAAGTCTGGAGCGTATCATGTCCAACTTGACTCCAGCATGACAACAAAAATCATTTACTTTATGGTGAATGGGAAGCTAGAGAAAGCAGAGATTAGGGCGGATTGCTCTGTTGCAGATGTCAAAGGTAAGAGGGCCCATGTTTTAAACTGCTTTTGACTTTCATCTGAACTGTGCAATGGACCTTTGAGGTTATATGAATATATTACAGCCTGAAAAAACAATGTGCAAGAACTATTATCATCTGATTGGTCATTTAAAATAGTCACTAAAGTAGTCATTGATAAAAAACAGCTAAAATTTGTCTGTGAAGCCATGCAGATTAAAATCAGATTTGACTGTGAGAGAAGCAGTTAACCAGCCAAGGTGTTTATAGTGATTGCACATTAAGGTATTCTGTCTGAAGTTTTTTCACCTTCACATTTCACCTGTGCCCCGTCCATGCTGCTGTGTGAGGATCTGCATGTGCTTTTGACAGCTGCTCACACTGAAGGGCTTCATTCTGTGTGGTTTTGTCATCTTGTGACAGTGATGAATTATACCATGGGGTTACTGGGTTCATGGCCCTCTGTATGGGGCCCTTGACTTTTAAAGAAGCCTATTACAAGCAAACAGAATGAGTAAAGGGCTTTCCACTGAAAAATATTTGATATATCAATCAACAGTGAAAACAATCATTAGTTGCAGCCCTACAAAGCACATCATCAAATTGTCACCATACTGCAAACAGTGTTTCAGGTGGGTGACGTGTGGCAGTTCATCTGGCATTAAATCACATTTCTGCAGTCATATTGCAAAATGTTGAAGTACAACTCTTTGCCTCCCTTCAAACTCAGTTTATTACCCCTTTTTTACATTTATTACACTTGTTCTGTCATCTAATAATCCTATAATTCTCTCTCAGAGCTGTTCCGGGCGGCGGCGGAGGCCGGACCCCACGACATCCTGAAGATGTACAACATGACCGGCAGCGTGGTGAACATCACTCCTCGGCTAGAAGCCAACGACATGGACTCGTGTTACCGACTGGAGGTGGTGGCATCAGATTTCCAGAGTAAGGGTCCGTCTCCAACATCTTGTATTCTCACCCTGTCTGCTGCACAGATTGACAGTTCAATATGATATTATGAAATAAAAAGTTTTGAAAAAGAAAAACTGGTTTTAAAGGGCACTTGGTGACTCTTAAGTTGCTGTCACTTTTTCAAATTGTGGATATCTAAATGTTGGAACAAAACAGTCTCTTTCCACCCCATACTGTCTGATCAACTCCATGATTATTAAATGTTTGAGTTCTGTGCTTTTTGTCCAGATTCAGGTGTCGCCATGCCGACAGAGCTGGACAGCATGGAAAACAGGTAGGTGCGTCCCGGCTGGGAATTCACAAAACCGTGTGTGAAAAGGCCGGGCAGTCATTCACGGTCTCCTTCCCAGGCTGCATCACCTGGAGAGCAAAGTGCTGGAAGATGCAGGAAAGACTCCGGATTTTGTGTTGGAGCTGAAGAGCCAAGTGGAGTCTTTTAAGAGGAAGCTGGAGGTTTGACACTTAAAAAAAAAAATTTTATTCCTAAGGATGCAAATACACATACATGATTACTAATCCATAGAAAAAACTGATTCTGTCAAGCATTCACTTGTGTCTTGGATGTCCTCCTGTCCCAGAACGTGAAGCACCTCAGCTGGCTCGGTCTGTTCAAAGACAAGAGTGAGCAGCAGGACAAGTTTCCCCCCAAAACCAAGAGGAGCCAGCAGAACATGCAGGAGGAGCAGGAGCGAGTCCGCAGGCAGTTCCTCCACATGAGGTGAAACCTTCTGCCTCTGCTGATTTGAAATAATAATGTTACTGGTGATACTGGAGTGCGTGAACAGCTTCAGCTCAGCATAAGATATTTACAGTTTGAATAAAGTTAAAGTGGCTCTTACAACATGAGCAAAAGTGCAAATTCAAAGTAAGCAATGCTTCTCCAGCATGCAGCTTAAGTCTTTGGTTGAAAAAAAAATTATTAAACAATTACAGGCTGTGCAGCTTGGACTTTTAGTGATGCAAACATTTCTAAGGTGCATAAATAATCTTATTGGTTGAGTTAAATGTTAATGCGTGGAGCCGAAAGTGACACTTTTTCCAGCTAAGTAATGTTAAACTGAGACCCTGTGAAGAAGGCAATGGGCTACAGGCAGAAAGCACTAATATCATGAAGGCTAGCACTCGACTAAGTGCTGCTAACTGAGAAAAATGCAGCCTAACCATGCTAAGCTATATAGCTTAGCATGGCTAAGAATCTAAGAATCCATTTTCTTTACTGACCTGATCCCTCTTTATAGTTGCCGGTTAGCTAATTGTTCCTTCAAGTGAATTCACAGGTTCATAGCACATGAACCCTCGTAATTACAAGTGGGAAATTCAGGAATATTGATGAAAATTGTGATGTTTTATGACGGCAAAAAAGGCTCGCTTTGTACTTCAGCAGCAAAATTTCTGCTCTTCATTTTGCTGCCAAAGAGAAAGCAACTTTTTGACATCTGGTTTTTGCTGACGTGTAAAACCCATTGAAACTTAACACCTTCATAATATTGTCCATTCAGGTTGCTATGGTTACCCCATAATTTCAACGAGAACACTTGAACGCCAATCAAATCGGAAGCTGGTACCTCCCACCACTGATGTACAAGCTTCTGACATTCACTTTACAACACTGTGACTGTTTCTGTTGTCGTTGTTGTTGTTTTGGCTCCGCCCACTGATACTGAACTCAACCAATGAGATTACTTCTCCCTCCTGAGCTCCGCCTCTGAGACAAGTTTGTGTAACTAAACCTCCAACTGTTGCATTTTAGAAAAGGTCTATGAATGAATGAAAGGCGATGATTTCATGATTTTTTTCTTAAATTATTGAGCAAAACTAAATAATTTTTTAATCAACGTAGCAATGAAACCACCAGTCTTCATATTTCTGCTTTCTAACAAGTTCTTTGCTTTTCAATTAAATTATAAGTGTCACTTTTTTGTCACTTCTGTGTCACCGTAGTTCACTGCAGGTGACAGAGGAAGTGAGAGAACATCTTAAAACTCCTGTTTTTGACAACTGGTGAGTCTCCCAGAGAAATAACTGCAGTGTATCACCCCTTACATTTCGAGTGATGGATGCGCACACACACACACACACACCTGTACTGTAGCTTGTGCCCCCTGGTGTTGGCAGGCAGTGGGAGGAGGCGGAGATGATGGTGCTGCTGCAGGTGATGTACACAGACCTGGACTTCCTGACGGCGTTCCACATGGAGCTGGAGGTGCTGCAGAACTTCCTGTTTGAGGTCTACTGCCACTACAACAACATCCCCTTCCACAACTTCCAGCACTGCTTCTGCGTCACTCAGATGGTAAGAAAGACGCGGCGCTGGCACTTTAAAGAGGACGGGGTTAGTCTTTCTCCAAATCACATGCAGCGGATTCTAAATTTCTTTTTATGCTTAATTTTAATAAATGTGAGAGGACTGGAGTCAGACTTTTGGTTAGTTTTGGTTAGCAGAGTTTGGTTAGTGATCAATATTACGACCCACAGACTATTATAGGCCATTATTAAAAAAATAAAAAATAAAAATCTAGAACCAGAATCAGAGTGAATTTGTTCGCCATCCAGGAATTTGTCTTGGTGACACTGGTGCAAAAACACAGTAATAACTCAATGTGGTGATGTCACATAGCAAATATACACTGACACACACGACAAAGCAGTAACTATAAAATCTTTGAGGCTACTAAAAATCCTGAACCTTCAATTTAAGCAATGTTGTGTCATTAAATCTGATTATTAACATGAACATCATGGACATGACATGCAAATTTAATGAGCTTGCAGGAACAATGAGCGAACAGGACACTAAGCTTTTTCCTTGATGGTTACATCACAAGGAAGAGATAATAGGCATCTTTTCTATTAGATAAGACAGATTAAAGCATGCTAAGTTTAAATTGAGGAGGTATTTATGGGAGAGTGGATGCAAGTTGGTGGGGAGAGGAAAATATACTGTTTACCTTTTTTATAATGTTGAATATGAATTGATTTTAAAAAGCAACTAAATTCAGTATCATAAAATAACAAAATCCAAGGAGGGGGAAAATATTCAATTAAGGCTATAAATAATATGTGTTAATATTAGTATGTATCTCTCCCTTGGCAGATGTACGGGCTGATCTGGCTGACAGACCTCAGGAATAAATTAGAGAGAATCGACCTGTTGATAATGCTGACGTCAGCTCTGTGCCACGACCTGGACCACCCCGGCTACAACAACGTCTACCAAGTCGGCCCACTGTCATCCTGTTACAATGTCCATACAGTAACACAGCACAAAAATGTCTCTCAGGAGTGAAGATGACAACACCTCTTTTCTCATTTACACCAGTGTATTTCTGAAGATAAACAATAGGGTTTTAATGCAGCACCGCTAGTTGAAAGCAATGGCTGGATTTATTAAATAACACTAAGCTTGTTTTTTTGCACCACATTTAATCTTCTTATTGCTGTATAAATAAGGAGAAACTCAATAGATTCTGAGTTAAAGTAGAAATTAGTGATTTAATCCTATATATTTGATTTATTGGGTGCTGGATGTTGATTATGGTTTCTAAATAATTGTTGCCAGTAGTTTTTCTTTTCCCTGACGCAGATCAATGCTCAGACTGACTTGGCCCTTCGCTACAATGACATTTCACCCCTAGAAAACCACCACTGTGCCATCGCCTTTGGGATCCTGTCCAAGGTATCAAGGCAGCTTCAGTCTGTCTGCTACTGTGGATAGTTCTGTATTAGTGCAAGAACTTGGGCTATAATATGTTTAAAGGTGCTGCTAAAATACAAAAAATGCTCGCAGGGGTGAAGAAGACAACACTTCTTCTGCCACCGACACCTATAAATTACTGAGATTATCTACTTTACTTATTTAAATGTTGTATACTGCTTCTCCCTCACAGCCAGAGTGCAACATATTGAAGAACCTGACCAGTGAGCAGTACAAGCAAATTCGAGGAGGCATCATCAAGTAAGACCACAGACTGCTGAGTGTGAGCTTGATAGATGGATAGATAGATAGATAGATAGATACTTTATTCATCTCCAAGAGAAATTCACAACTCCAGCAGCTTACAGGATGGGAACACAGAGCATGCAGGGTTCTAGAAAAAAAAAATAATAATAATAAAAGAAAAGAAAAGAAATAAAAAGATAAAATAAAATAAAATAAAAGGAATCTAACTAAGATAAATACAAAATACACTATAATATTCAATAGTACAATAGAAAAAATAAAAGGAATGTTACTGAGATGAATAATGAAAAATACAATATAGAAAGGCTACAATCTAGAATCTGTCTATTGCAGTTGTGCAGAATGACAGTATAGTTGTGCAAACCTGTGCAGCTTGTGTCAGCT
This sequence comes from Neoniphon sammara, assembly GCA_900302535.1. NCBI lineage: Eukaryota > Metazoa > Chordata > Actinopteri > Holocentriformes > Holocentridae > Neoniphon > Neoniphon sammara. Next base: position 29,475 of record OMKZ01027522.1, read on the forward strand.
GATGACCTGAGTCGGGTCATTCATGGGAAACTTGCCTATTACCTTTTCCATCCTCAGGTGTATTCTGGCTACAGACATGGCGAGACACAACGAGATCCTGAACAAGTTCAAAGTCATGCTGCCGGTGTTTGACTTCAAGAACAAGGAGCATAAGGAAGTGGTAATAACAACACATGAAACTTTTTGGAAATTGGTTTTAGCACGATCAAACTTGAAAACCAAAGAGGAGCTCTGGTCAAAGTATCAATAAAAATATGAGTGACGACTTCTTTTTTTCATTCATTCATTAACATGACAGTCAACAGGCTAGCTAATTAGCTAGCAGCTGTAAGCTAGTATTTGAACTTGGAAGGTCTGATTTGATAGGATTTGAGGGTTGATTTGATACTGTGTTCACAGCTGATGAAGATCATGGTGAAGGTGAGCGACATCTCCAACGAGGCGAGGCCCATGGCCGTCGCTGAGCCCTGGCTGGACTGTCTGCTGCAGGAGTTCTTCAACCAGGTGACCAGGCTTTTCTTCCCAATTAAACAGTCAGTACACAGGACCTGATCTGATTTAACTAACTTAAATAAAAAGGTGAGTTTATTGACCTCCGCTTGGTCAGCAATATATCACTTTTACAGGTCAGATCTTCCGTATATGATATTAAAAAATTGGTTCAAGGAATACTCCAACATTTTGGGAAAATTCCTCTTTCTCCGACTTACCCAGACTGAGACAAAATGTTTGATACCATTTTCACCTCTGTATGTCCGCTGGTTCGGTTCCTATGGGTAGCATTTCGTGTTAGCTTAGCATAAAGACTTGAAGTCTACAGGAGTCATTAGCCTAGCATTGTCAAAGTGAAAAAAATGAAATACACATACTGGATTTTTTTTTAAACTAGAGTTGTTTTAGGAAAAGTTAGATGGTGGGAACTATTTTAGGTTTATAGTTTTTTGGTTGTTGTTTTTTTTTATTCCAAGATGTGTATTTCAAATACACGATGCACTGTGTAAATAAGACAACTCTGGAGTTGCTGTAAGGTTTGTTTATTCACTTTGACGGAGCTGGGCTAATGACTCCTGTAGACAACAAGTCTTTATGCTAAGCTAACACAAAATGCTACCCATAGGAACCAAGAGGTAAGGGATGAAAATGTTATCGAACATCTTGTCTCAGTCTGGGTAAGTCGGAAAAAGGGAATTTTGCCCAAAACATTGGAATATTCCTTTAATAGTCTTTTTTCAAAACGGTAATATAGCATTTTGGAATGAGACCCTTGGATAGTGTCTGCCTTTTTGCTTCGCCCTGCAGAGTGACACAGAGAAACTCAAAGGTCTTCCAGTGACTCCCTTCATGGACAGAGACAAGGTGTCCAAGCCGTCGTCCCAGACCAACTTCATCCGCTTCGTGCTCCTGCCGCTCTTCACCGAGCTCACCAAGCTCTTCCCCTGCCTGGAGGTAGTCTTTTCAGTTTTTCCACTGCACAAGCCCAATGCCGTCCCCCATCCTGGCATTTGAAGTTAATTATTGTCCTTTAATGTGCAGCAACATATTCTGGAGCCGGTGCGAAAGGCGTTGGAGTATTACTCTGACATGGAGAAAGCCACGCAGGAGGAAGCAGGAGCGACCAAACCATGAGGAGGAGGAGGAGGAGGAGGAGGTGTCCCATCCACAGCTTTGATTTAGAAAAGATACTTAACTACTTTTTTCATTCCAATAAGAAATGTACATTAGCTTCCAGACCAGCATATAGCCAACAGACTGCTGCTTGATAGGATTTTATCCCATCTGAGATTTTTTTGTTGTTGCATACCATTTAACAAAGGATTGTACCGTATGTGGGAATATATCTTGAAAATGAAAAGCGCAATAAAATTATATGAATTCATGCTGTTTCATTGTCATTATATTTCAGAAATAGTATTAAAATTGAACCATTCATCTCTACTCATTATCTCTTCAACTCTGCTGGTCCCATCGGTGTGTCTGTTATTACAAAAGCATGCTGCGTGAATGAGCTTTGTTCAAACCCACTGAACTTTATTGTAAATTGTAGTGGAGATCCCAAGGTTTCCAAAGATCCCAAATCTGTCCTGCTGAATTCCAGGGAAATGTGTATAAAATGATGCACAAGACATGTAGATATTTTCTATTTGAT
>OMKZ01027524.1:0-21427 GCA_900302535.1 Neoniphon sammara
AATATTTTATTTATTTATTTATTTATTTATTTATTTATTTATTTTTATCTCCCTGCTATCACATTCTTATGACTTTTGCTCTGATATACTCATGTACCCATACAAAATTAATTACTTACGAGGCTGTATTTATTTATTTATTTAGAATAGCCTAAGCCAATAACAAAAAGTCAGAAGGACAGGCAATGAGTTACAGTTTAAAACAGGCTAATAAGTCAAAGGGTTGGTGGTGAGACCTTGAGGTGTGAAGTCTGGTTGTGGAAGATTTATTAGAAATTGATAAATATAATTATCCATCAATGATTAGCTCATGTTAAAGCTTTGCTGATAATAGATGAATGGATGATAGCATAGTTTTGTAATACAATACCTTTTACAGTGAAGTCCTTGTTCTGGGGTGGCCTTAATATACTGTAGGCTGTTCCACAACAGCTGCAGAGAAATCAATGGTTTTGGCTGCACTACATGTACAGTAATAGCTTTGTCAATCTAGATTCCTGCCTATGTGCCCTTTTAAAAGTTCTGACACTGCTGTGGAAGAGATCCTGTTGACATTTGTAAAACAAATTGCAAAAACTGACATTTATCTTTATAGCCGAGAAAGACATCATCAAAAAAATCATCAGAGGTCACTTGATATCGGTCACTCTGCTGACTCATTTTGTCTCATCCAAATAAATCCCTGTTATGGATGTGGCCATTCTGGTTCAGTAGTGTGTATCTGCCCTCCTTACCTGGCTGTGAGATTTTCTTTAAAGATATAGATGTCTGGCATGTCATTGTGGCAGTGAAGCATGCTATGAATGGTATGCTTTATATAACATTACTTATGGATGCTGCGCACCTGTGGTTTTCCTTCGTACACTTGATATAACTTGATGAAGCAAGACCTGATACCAGACAACTGTGTGTGTGTGTGTGTGTGTGTGTGTGTGTGTGTGTGTGTGTGCCTGCCTGTATCCGTGCATGGACATATACACATTTATAAGTGTGTGTAACTCGATTGTGTAACTCTAACTCCCACAGGCCAGCCAGCCAAGCCTGTACTGTCGCTGTATCCTTAGATTTATCATCCAAAGACCACAAAATTAGGTTTGGTGTGTCAGTAAAGGCAAAGACAGACAGAGTTTGTTTGGTTCTGAATTGGCTGCATTGAGCCAATTCTGTAAATTTACTTTGTACAAGCACAAGTTTACCCTCTGACTGGCAGTAGTTCATTGTTGTTTTTTTTTGTGAGGAGGGAACGGACACGAGAAGCTCAGAGTCTGAACCTGATTAAAAGAATACTCCGTGTGTGGAGGTGGCTCCAGCCTTAATTAAAGGAGTGAGTGTGTGTGCGTGTGTGCGTGCATGTCTGTGACTCAGCAGTTTGCAGTATTACCGTCTAAGCTCCGTTTCTAACACTGCGAGCCTCAACTCAGTCCAACATGTGCATTAACACATCTCCTATCTGTCCCAAGAATAGACCATTGTGTGTGTGTGTGTGTGTGTGTCCACACTGGGGACTTATCCCATCTCTATCTGATCTCCTTGCAGGCAAAGATGCTTTAGCTCTCACTGGAGGGACTGAGTTTCATTTTCAGTCTTACTCCTGAGGCTGAAATCACAAAGGGAAGAGGCTGTCTGGCTTCATTCACACTCTATAAATCAATAAGAACAACCAGAGCAACCTCCAGCTAAACCTGTCAACACACATATTGCATCCGCTATGAACAATCCCTCCTTTTCTTCTTCACCTCTGTTTCCATTGTGGTGACTGTTTTTGATCTGAAACACCATGCATCCATTTGAAGAAATCATCGTTAGTCTAGAATTGTTATGCAGAGAAACTTTATGTCTCCAGCCCATGTGATTTCTATGCTCCAGACTTTGAACTTGGAATTGATTTTATATGGTTTTTGTGAGATAAATTATACAGTACATAGCTATTTTACATGCAAGCTATTTAGGCACTACTTATCATTACATAGCCCAGTAGCAAAAATGTGCAAGGGCAAACAGTGTACATGCCAGTGCAAATAGTACTAAATGGCAATTTTCACTAATTCACAGATGGTAATTTGATCAGAAGTCTTGTGATGTATTTCAAGATGTGCAATTTGATGTCTGTTAATAGCTTTATAATCAAAATAAATTGTTTTACCACTCAAACTTGTTCCTGAATAATCTTAAAAGAACAACACTTTTCTTAAAAAAAAAAAAGCGTTTTTCTTTAATGCATCACAGTAATTGATTTTCATTAATGGGATCATTGTAATCCCTTTACCATTAGCCTCCAGCTCAATATTGAAAAATTTTTTCAGGCCAGTTTTTCAGGCCTCCTTTAAAAAAGAATGAGAGGTGGGGTCTTGGTGCCTCTGTGTGGTGAAACTTGGCAGCACATGGTCTGTGTGTCTTTCATATAGAAACTACCACACAATGCTGTAGTCATTCTTGCATTCATCTTCTGCACCTCCTCAATTCTTTTAAGTCTTTTGACTTACTGTTATCTTGGAGCAGAAGTCTAGCCCAAATTATGATTCTCTATAATTCACTATAACTAATAACGTTTGGATGTTTGAAAATTCAGTTGATTAATGCAAATACGAGCAACTCAGTCGCAAAGAAAGATTAACTAGAGATCCGAGTCTCTATTGTTTGGCAGCAACAGAAGAGAAAGCTTAAAGCTGCAGATAAAAGTTGGCTGGTGGAGTAAAAAATACATTTACCTCATCAAATGTAGAGGAGTAAAAGTATTAAGTTTCACAAAATGGAAATACCCAAGTAAAGTGCCACTGTCTCAAAACTGTACATAAGTATATTACTTAAGTTAATCTTGTCACAATGTTGAGTGCATGAGTTAAAGCTATAGCATATATCAGAAATAAAAACGTGTCCTTGTTGTTGTGGGAGATAACTGCACTGGCTCAGGCACTTCACTAGACAGCAGGTGGTGCTGTTCTCTAGGCCATTTAGAAAACATGACGGTACTGCAAACAGAAATATTTTCAGTCACATGATTGCAACTTAATTTTGTAATGTTAATGTTTTCATACACTTTTCAATTTCCTTATTCAGCCATCTTTGGATTTATGAAAAAAAGAGAGCTTGGAATTATATTTGAATTTGCTAAATCTATGGAATTATGCAAATATCTGTTAATTGTTTTATAAACTTGTGTTTAGAAGTATATATACATGCAGAGACTAGCTGTGCCATTCTGTAAAGATGAAATATATACAGTGCAGTCAACACAATGTAACCATCTGTCCCAACATGCTAAATCTTAAGTGTTCAGATTCAGAAAGTAATGACATCACATTTTATCTTAACTCCTTCCTTAACTGTGGACTATCTGTATTAGTTGATTAATATAAATAAAAGACAATGGAGAACAATTCAAGAAGCGTCTTTATTATGTTAACTCTACGAGGAAGACCTAGTAAATGACTTTGAAGATCTTGACCTGATTAAAACATAATGCACCATCATTTTAAAATACACTGTAACATGCAATAGCATCGTGTCATACAATACCACAAATAACTGACCTAAATTATATACAAGAGGATAAGGGCTGGAGGCAAATACAGTACACATGTCTGGTCTGATGTACCACTCTATATCCCAAAGTTAACTTCATTAACTCTCACATATACAGGAGCAGATTGTGTGTGCATTTTTGGCATTTTTTTAAACCAACTTTCATCTGCAAGTCCTTTTGTTTAAAATCCACCTGGTGAAGTAAATTAAAGTTTGGTCCAGAATGTTAAACTCAAACTAAACAGAGTAAATGATGCGCGATGTGAGGGTTAAAAATGTTTACAAGCTGTGTATGAGCACAGTCTGTGCCTGCTCTTTAGCCGTGCTGTCCCAGAGCTGTGATGAGGTCCTGCAGCGGCTCGGTGTCCTCTGGCTCCAGGAGCGAATGATGCTGGCAGAAGCGTGTGAGGTGTATGAAGAGTGTGTTGAGGTGCGGGTGCAGGCCCAGCGCCAGAGTTTCTCTGTAGTGGGACCAGTAAATGTGAGCCAGAGTTCTGAACAAGAGCAGAAACACCTTCTGCACCAGAAAGACAAAGCCTGCTGGAAACACTGAACCTGGGAAAGAGGACAGAAGGAGACCAGTTCAACACCTAAGATGACATGCAATGAAAAACAGTGCAGCATAAGAAACAAGAAGAATGTATTTTACCTGCTTTGGTGGGGAATACATCTTCATCAGTTAGCAGTTCCTGAATGTATGACAAGGCATAGTCGAAATAAAGTGGAGCAGAGCACTTCAGCTTCTTGCCCTGGTCGTCAGTCCAAACATAAACTCTAAGCACAACAACACACAGATTAGATCAGATCAATTAGAGTTGCATCAAGAAACAACACACTGTATATTCTGCCTTACAAAAGTAAACAGCAGCTATTTTTTGTTTTCAAAGGTCAAATAACATGACACAAATTAAAATTTAAATATAAAATAAATAAGACCGATAGGTGCTACTCAACACAATATATTATTAATTTCTGTATTTGTCAGGATAGGAAATAATGGAGACAAAGATAATGTGTCACTCTGTTTTATCTTAGATTTGGAGGGCAGAAATGTACATGAAATGAGGATTAAACTCATTAATCACTTATACTTTTTTGGAATATCAAATACTGTGTCCATGTCTTCCTTCTCCAATATGAAAGAGTTTACTCTAGTTTTTTTTTTTTTTTTTTTAACAGTTTTAATATTGTTTGACAGTATCTCTCATCTTTATTTTGCATTTGTAGTATTCTCTTTGATCATTTTTGTTTATTTAAACATTTAATTAAAAAGAGATTCACTCTGAATCACTATCAGTCTTAAAGAGTAAATACACACTAAATCACATATAAACTTATGCTGCACTGCTCTTGAGGTTGAAACTTTAAGGCATGCTGCACCCCTGATGACACTCAATCAGTGACGTCACGGTGAGGATTTTTCATCAGGTGTCAATGGCAAAGTCCCCACTGTGACACCACTGATGCGTTGTGGCCAGAGGTGCAACATGCCTGAAAGTTTAAACCCCTAGGGAGCAGTGCAGCAGAGGTTTTCTACTAGTATTTATACACTCTATACAAACCCTTATCGGTCAAACCTTACATGAAATGCACAAGATAATTAACATTTGAGACCCAATGGATGCTGGTGCTCTGTGACCCTATGCCTGTGTGTGTGTGTGTGTGTGTGTATACTATGCAGTAACTTACATGTTGCCTGGTCCACAGGCAGTAGGACAGGTGCTGGGAGTGCAGAACTCTGACAGCGCACTGGAGAACAGGTTTATGTGCTTGAAAAATGCCACCGCTGGAGAGATAATAACAGGACAAGATCTAGAATTACATCATATATATCAACACTCACCTCCAGAACAGTAACTGAGTGGTTTTCTTGCAGATGCTATATGGGGAGATGTGGAAATGCACAACCAGTTAGAACCTGGTGTGTGTTTGTACTTACTGTTACTGGCAAGCCACTCTGCCTGGTCGAAGCCGGGCGGCAGGGCCGTGAGGGCGGACATGTCTGTGTGTGTGATCCGCTGGCACACATACTGCTGCTGGAGATATGGACGCTCCTCCAGATTATTGTTATTAATTCCCCTAGGGAACACAGCACAGAGTTAATGAACCAGAGAGAGAGAGAGAGAGAAGAAGAGGAAGAGGGAGAGAGGGAGAAAGAAAATAGTGCCGTGTAAACCAATCGATAGGTCACTGGATAAACTACTCCTGCTGCAGTCGGTAGATAACATTTTATAGTCTCTGCCTCTTTCCTCTATCTTGCTGTTTCTGCCTGGTGCGCACACACACACACACACACACACACACACACGCACACACACTGCTGTAACTGCAGACCTGGAAGTCCAATAAACTAGCAGGTAATGTAATGACGCCAGTCAATTCTGAGCCAGTGTAATCACTGTTAATGAGATTTACGGCTGCGGTGGTCAGCGTTACCAGGCAAATAATTGAAAGTACTAACATTGTGCAAGGTAATGCATAAAGCTGAGTGTTGGGGCCACTTTCCTTTCCCAGACCTCTTTCCTATATCAGTATATACCTGCTGATAAAGCTAGAGGTAGTGCTCTATAATCAGTAACCCATAGCTGCCGGTTTGGGGACTTGTGATAACTTTGGAGTGTGAGTGTGGATATTAATAGTGCTATGACTGTAAATGTTGACATGTCCTGGAAAGTCCAACTACGCAGAGTCATTTGACTTTATGCAAACCAGGATGGTTACTCTGATGCAGGTAGATACTTTACACTCTGTTTATGTGTATGTATGTGTGTATATTTGTATGTATCTCTGATGGCTACACCTTTAAGTCAAGTATTTTTAGAATAGACAAATATGTTTTTCAAAGTGAAGTGGAAGCAGGCAGCTGCCATGCTGCAGGTTTTCGATCTCTACGCAGCAGAGTTTACTCAGTGTGACCTTGCCTCCTGTGATAAGAGAAACACTGTGCAACGTTGTGTTCTCTATGGAGTTTCATTCGCCCTGGGGGGGATGTGGCACTGTTGGGTTTTGCGGGAAGCAGTTTCATGGTCTGAACAGCAAAGTCTTTGTCCAGAGTAGAGGTCAGAAGAGGTACAGGGGCAGATAGGGCACAGAAATACAGATAGAGAAGAGAGAAGGAATGGGGAAAAGTAAAGAATATAAATAGTAGCTTGAGTAGAAAGTTTCTGTTAACTGTTCCAGCAAGAGAGGAGAGGAATGGCAGATGCTAACCATTAAAAGTCCCCTAATATTCAGAGGAACCTGCTTTGTTAACATCAGTGGTAATAGCTCAATTACTCTTACCTCCCCTTGGTTACCAGTTGCCTGCATACACACAAACACAATGAACCCAGAGACACTTGTAATGTTGTGTTTGCATGTAAACACACTCTTCTATGACCCTGCTCTCCTGCTCTTAGCCATCTGTTTACCTTTGCCTCTGCCGTATGGGCGAAATAAACACCACACTCAGCACAGCCAGCTGTCTCCAAAAGGCTCATCCCAGAGTAAAAAAAAAAAAAAAAAACACTCATAACTGCCACAACATAGGTAAATACGTATGCTGACTTCTCTAATTCAACTTCAAGCTTCCCTCACAGCACATGCATTCCCGCTGTTAAAGGAATCCACCTTCCCTGATGCCATCAGACAAATATGTAACACACACACATTCTTATCTGAGGAACATTCCTCAGTGAACCATGTGCGGCCAACTCTTTCATCAAGTTTATTTCTTACCATGCTTGGCTCTACATCTGTGTCTTCTTTAGTCCATACATTCTTTTTTCATACTTTGTCTTGTGCTATCACTATATGAAGTGGGGCAGAGATAAAAGACAGATAACCCAGAGGATTCCCTTATTACATTACTGCTTTGTGGCATAAACAATTACCTTTTATAAAACAAGAGATAAGATTAAAAGACAGTAAAAAAGAGATGGATACAGAAAGGTGCAGAGCAAAAGAAAAAAGTATTAGTAATGGAATAGCAAGGGTTACAGATAATGAACAAATGCAAGACATCAGTGTGTGATTTCTTTTTCCATAGATAGAAGAGACGTTTGAGAATAAAAACAGAGGTACTTACAGTTTTTTATTGCCGATGTCAGAGGGCTGAAGAGTTGTGGTGTCTGCCTCCGTAGCTGAGGGGTAACTATGGCAACCCCCCATGGCATAGAGCTAAGAGCAGTGCTGTTGGTTGCGACAGCCCCACTTTGCCATCCCAAACGCACACACACACAAACACACACACTTCCAGACACTAGAGGTAACACATGGTGAAAAGGTCCTCTCACACATGTATCTCTCAGCTTACACACAGACCAAAGCAATGGACAAACATGTAGGATCCCTTTGAAAAAAGTCCCCCAAAGTATCCCAAGAATTGTGGGTCATCTCTCTGGAAAAACGAGCTCCCAAGCTGTCTGCCCTTCTGTCTCCAGTGTGCCAGTGTCAGTGAGTGTATACGAGTGTCTGTCTCCTTTGTTCGGGTCCCACGCCCCTAGGCTCCTCCTCCTGATATCCAAGCGGACAGTCAGGTTTCTCCACAACCCATAAGTACAACACTCTCAACTCCGCCTCTCTCTCTTCCAACCCCACTTCCCCTTTCCCCTCCCCCTAGCAGGCTTGTGCATGCTCACTTCTCCAAATGCATGCACTCACTAAAGAGACCAGGCAGGTGCGACTGACAAAGTACAGGTACTGCTGTTGCGCTTTGCAAAGGAAGAGAGATGGATAGGACTGGAGGGACGGGTGGCAGGAGAGAGAGCGTGGAATAAGGAGAGCAAAAAGAAGAGGGAGGGAGAGGTTTTTATGTGCCAGAGGGTGTAGTCATCATCTGGAGGCCCCTCGTAAACTATAGAGGAATGTGATGAAAAGCCATGGCGTCTCTGAGCCAAAGAAGGAAAACGCACACCCACAGCGACAGAGCACCAATAAACAGACAGAACTCCCTGCCACAGTGTAATGTGAATACGAGAACTGTGAAAACGTAATATGAACGCAGGGGGGTGTCTTCAGTGCCTCCCTCTGTTTTATGAGCTTGTTCCCCGTCCGCCTGAGGCACAGCAGATATGTGTGCTAAGCAGGTCTATGTTTGCATGAGGGGAGATGGTGCGTCTGTGTGTTTAACATTAATTATGTCAGTGCGTCTCACATGTGCAAGGACAAGCGGGCAATATAATCCTGCTCACCTGCCCTTAAGGTAAACATATTTGTGCTTCTACTGAGTCTTGCTCTATGTGTCTGTGCAATTCAGCAGGCTGTATCAGTGAGAGAAAAAACATACTCATTCTTAATGTTGTGACATATTTATTAGGTTCATATCTGAATGTACAAGCTAAATTTGACAACAGGTAACAGACACGTTACTTTCTATACGGAAAAAAACAAAACAAAACAAAAAAACAAAACAAAAAATAACAAAAAAAAAAACAAAAAAACAAAAAACGCCAGCATCAGTCCACTTTACAAAAAAGGCATTTTACAACACAGCTGTCTTTTACCCTGTCCCCCACTCCCACTCCCCACACACATTCACTCACACACATCCACAGAGGTCAAATGTGGTAAGCTATAATGCAAGGAAGAATCAAACTTTGCAATGGCCTCAGTCTAAGTATCAGGCGATGGGAAAAAGGAATTGATAATACCACCCATTGTCTATTAATGAGAGTTCAGGGCACATACTGTACAATGCAGCACATGACCGTGATGTGAAATGAGGCTAAATGTGCAAACTTAATGGCACTTAAAGATGACTCAGTAATGTGGTTCATGCCATTATGCATAACATCTTGCCGTACCCGTAGCTTCACTGCACACCGCACCACACAAACACTCCCAGTGGAAGGGAGACACACTCATACTGCACATACACACACACACACGCATACATGTGGCAAAGGTAAGGGTCAGATGCAGTGCTTGGGTTTTGGGACGAGGGGATGAAATGACCCGATGCTGTACACAACCCTGACTGAAAAGGACCTGGAGAACAGCCCTGGTTTCCTGCTCAACTCAAACTGACTCTGACTCAAAGCCCAGCTCCATTTCAAACATCTCAAAGTGCTGAATGGCTGAAAGCAAAATTGCTTCAAGAATACGAAAGTTTGCTATAAATATGAGAGCTAGCAGAAGGAAGGCTCTAGGGGTTGGAGTCAAATGGAACTGGGCCAGCTCTATTGGCTTCAAAGCTCGTCTTCACTCCAGTTTCCCATGTGGTGATGGAGGATAATCTTTGTGGTGTTTCTTTGATACCTTGCATCCTCTCCTACCACAGCACCTCCACATGGGTTTTGCAAAAGAATTTAGGGGAGAGGGCTCCCACAAAGACTGCTTAAGATCAATTAAGACCAAATTTGTTCTCCTCATCCAGACCAGTAAACCATCACAGCGAAGGAGGCTACTTCACAGATATGAAATCCAGATATACACTGGTGGGAAGACACTTTGGCAAAAAGCATACTGGAAAAATAAGTCTACAATATCTATGTAATTCACTCATTCAAATCAAACATTCCCACCTCTTTAAGAAGGGAACACTGGTGGCATTTATCACCACCAAGTACAAACCAAAAAGTGCGTCTTGAAAGTGCTTTAAAAATTAAAATACAGCAATCTAAGTGAATCGTTTCATAGGCATATGCAATTAAAGTCAACTCCTGCCCTGAGAAAGAGAGAGACAAGGAGAAAGATCAAATAAAGCATGGCTGTCTGGCACACAGTAACGTATGTAAACAATATAGACATACTGCGGGTTACCAAAGCACATCTGGGCACATGCGCACTCCCAACCCCCCACACAGAAAGCATGTAGCAGAGGAACAGGAACTGATGCTGGGGTGTAAACCATAACACGGACGTCATTATTGCCTCATTTCAACAGTACAACACACATACATTACACACGTTGCAACCTGCAAAACAACCGCCTTGTCATACATCTGGATTTATTCCAAAAATAGATATAATGTTTATATATACTGTTTACATTTATATTACGTTTACATATTACCAAGAAGAATAGCCACAACCTAATACAGGTTCAAATGTCACAATATTACATTTAAACAGCTCTGTGGGTGATACGAATTTGTATGTGCACATCATTATGTATGAGTGTTTATGTGTGTATGTGTGTGTGTGTGTGTGTGTGTGTGGATATGGTTGTGTGTACACATGTGTGTATGGTATGTGTGCGTGTGTGTTACACAGGTGTGCTTTCTTTGTATCTACATACCTCTTCTTTGACCTGAGAATACACTCTGTACCTCAGACAGAGCTCAAACACACATACAGGCACACATGTCTACACACTTACATAAAACAGCACACACCTCTAAACTACATGAGTCTCTCAGATGTTAGAGGAGGAAGTGACAGATGATGTAGTATGAACAGATAGCATGATTGTAGATGTGTTCATAATTCAAATCTGTTACTCCCAAATTAAGAAAAGAGCACTCAGGTTCCATAGGAGTAAAGCTAAAAAATCTTGCTAGGACTGACAAATGATTCAGGGTTAGGAGGCTGAAAAGCGCCAAATTATTATCAGTCACATGTCTGCACTAATAAACCATCTGGCTAGCATGTACATCAAAATGCTGGATGGGGGGTAGGGGTGGTGATCTGACGAAGATTTATTTTCATGGTGTAAAATGGCAGCTAGCTTGCTAGCAAGCTTAGCTGAACAGTTTAATACTATTTGCCTACTGATGTAAACAGTCGAACGCTAAATGCTAGATAGTGATAGTTTTTTGCAGTTCCATAAAAAAAGATATGCAATGATCTCACAATAGTAATATGTCACAATTTGGCTTCGGGGGGTGTCAGGCCGTACCATTCACGTAAAAAAACATCCATCTCTCCTCTTTACTATCCTACTGTGATGATGTCATTGAGGTGTAGGAGATGTATCATATATATATATATATATATAGATATATGTAGATCTGTGGACTCTATCCAAAATACATACTGTTAAGGGCCCTTTGATTTTGGGTTTGTTTGTGATCTCCCATTCACTTGCATCTCGTTGGATACAAACAAAAAGAATGGGAGGACTGCTAACAGATAGAGAAGGTGGCATGGCTGTGTGTGTTCAATAGACGTGTGGGTGGAGCATGTGTGTGCCTGTACCGCACCGTTAAGCCGGTCCATTAGCAGAGGGCTGCGTTTCTCTGTAAGGCAACGAAAGGAAGATCATTAGATGAGGAAATTACACGGCACAAACGGCTGTCATATCCACACACATCCGACACGCACATGTAACCACACACGAACACACACGCTTACTGTTTGACTGCAGCCGACCGCTCAGCTGGACTGGTGGTAGTTGTGCCGGGAAAGTCTCCATCTTTCTTTCCCTTCTCGGCGTCTTTCTCATTGCCTTTCCCTTTGTCTTTGATGGGAAGCCCCTCTACTGGCACCTTGTCTGCTTCACTTTAAGAAAGAAAACAAAGCACAACAGGCTAGAATGAGAGAAATGGCCACAGCTTTGCAATCTGCACTCGAAATGTAGTGAACAAACAGCAGATGTCACTGTGCTAACAGCATAATTTCATTAGTTATCCATTCTCAGCTCAGACCACATCCGGTCATTAACATGCCACACGCACGCACACAAGCACGCGCGCGCGCGCGCACACACACACACACACACACACACACACACAAACAAAAGCACTCCGACACGTGCACCCACCATACAGGCACTGGGAGTAAGAGTGGGCTTAGTTACAAAGCTAGAGTGCACCCCATTGAGGTTGGATGCAGAGGCTTTGTAGCAAAGTCCACTTGACACTTAATTAGGCATTAATGGGGGGAGCTTAACGCAGGCAGTGAAGGCCAAATCTGAAGTGTGAGCCAGTGGGTAACTGTGACTGACGAGAGGGCATACTGACTGGAGTACAAAGTTGCTAAGGTGGGTACCGTTGAGTTATTAGGATCTTGATTTTAGCATGCTTGTTGGTGCACTGTTTGTTAATAGTATGCTTGCTAATATACTGACTTGTTAGCATGATGATATGTTGGATTTTTAGCATTTTTTGTAGCATGCTAGTTGACATTTTGTTAGTTGTATGGTTGCTCTGATAGAAAAGAAAGCATATCAGCTGCAGTCCAAAATATCGTAATGGATGTTACGACCAGGAGAGGTGTTATGTATCATATGGTGGTAAAGTAACTGCTGGCTAATACCATTGATTTCTGAACAGCTGAGTGGATAGTTTCAAGCCGAGGGGTAGCTGTTCAGACCAGTGCTGAGTTTGGGAACGTAATGCTGGGAACAATAAATAAGCCTGCTGTAATTGTAAGTACAGAGTAATCCAAGTCTTCTACAGTCACCATTTGTGGGTTAGTACATTATGCTTTGAATTAGGCTTCTCTATGAATGCTTTCCCTTGATTATGACCCCAAGACTGTTACATCACATCCTGCGTGTTGGTAAATGCAAGGAACACAGAAAAAAACAAAAACAAAAACAAAAATAACATGTTAATGATCAATTTCTGCAAATAACAGATGTGTTCATTATTCATCCAACTTTAGGAAAGCATTCCACACTCCATAGCAAGGGACCTGAAGCACAACATACCCTCTGACTGCTGGTTTGAATACTCTGGAGTCAAGGGGAGATGGAAAGGAGACAACAGACAGGAGGAGAACAACGGAGTAATTGAAAAAACAGGGAAGAGGAGAAAGTAGAATTGGAGTTTGGAGGGAACAGGAAGGAAGGCCTCAATATAAGAGGGTCAGAGTGTACAGTAAGGCAGGGAGTGGAGATACTGTAATCTACAAATCTTGTATTTCTGCGTGTACCTGGTGAAGACAGCCCTCTCATTTTTGGCGTCCATAGTGAGCCGGATGGTCTCCTTGCCAGCGCCTGTGGTGATGGTCTCTGTTGTGACCATCTCCAAGGATACAGACTCTGTCTTGTCTTCCTCCTCGTCACTGTCTGAGCTGCCAGAGGAAGAGCTGTCCGATGCCACAAGTGGGGCCTTCCTTGCCACACATACACTCCACACACATGCTACAGGCAGAAAGAGAGCGAGAGGGAGAGAGAGAGAGAGAGAGAGAAAGGGGGAGCGGGGTTTACTCACAAAAACACCAAAGAGAGTCTCCTGATGACACACATCACATCTGGAAGCTGTCTGATATGTGTGGGAAAACTGGCATGATGGACAACCAGGTGCTCTAATGATAAACCATTTTTGTCTCCAATGTTGAGCATGCATTTTTATTTTCTACTCCACTCTGCTACTAAACTATATTTTCTCTCTATTTTTCTTTCTTCTTCTTCTTTCTCTTGTTTTTCCCCTCAAGGTCAGTTACAATTGACTCTCAGTTTTTCCTTTTATCATATGTTTCATCAATAAATGTCATTCATTTTGTGATGAGGTTGTCATCAAGTACGCAGCCACAACTTACGGTTCTGGTTTGTTTTGGTTCTGTCTGATCCACTGAGTTCTGAGTCCACAGGAGAGCTGCACCTGGGGCCCGTTTCTGAGCTGAGGATCACATGTTGCAACAATTAGAAAATATATAGAACAGCTAGCAATATGCAATATAACCAGTGTAATCTGAAAGGAGCCCTATCTAAAGCTGTTTTCACCCAGTAGAGGGCAAGTATTGCATACGCATTAGACATGCAACGATGCAGTATTTTCTGTAGTAGTATAGCATTCTAGTGTGTAGTACCTTAGATACTATATACTTGATCAGGAATAAAACGATTTATTCTACGCTTGCACATTGTTGTGTTCCCACTCCTGCCATACACTATTCTTCACCTACTTTATCCAACCTCAGTTAATCTCATCAAGACAACACTTTAGGGTACTTTATGCTAATTTTCACACCGGCTCAACACTCTGTAAACACACCCAGACCCACCAGCAGAAAGGCTGGAAGTCAGTGAACTTGGCCCATCCTTTCTCCTCTGCCTCTGTAGTTGCTGGATGGGAGGCTGGGCTGTCCCAAGCTGCAAAGCCCACTCCTGCTGCGGGAGCCTTTGAGTTCACCTCCCCAAAGTCTGCGATCCAGCCACTGCCTGAGTGCATGCAGAGCACCAGACAAACTATACATGAGACACTGGAGCATAAGGCAGCTAAAACCACACACACGGCATCGATAGCCATACATACACGCAGCCATCCACACACCACATGAGCCAAACCTATAATTAACATATTTACCAAAGACAAAATAGCATAGGATCTATTATAAGGAGAGGCACATCTATAAATGTGCATTAGCATGCATACAACATAAGAGTATGTCTCACTCTGGGCACCCTCGGTCTGGCCCTGGCTTGAGAAAGGATCCAGGCTCTCTTTAAGCTCCTCTCCTTCCTCTGTGTCTGAGCCTGTTGTCCTATCAGAGGCCTCTGTTCCTGAACCTGCTGTCCGATCAAAAGCCTTGCTAGCTGTGTCACTCTGGGATGACCGCGAACCACCAAACCTTGACACAGATATCAAAATATTTTAGTGTGTTGAGTGAGTGAGGACAACTGTGCACTGAATCTATCTAAAGATGCATGATGGTGAGATAAACCAATAACAAAAAACACTAAGGAGGCATTCAGAGTGCAGAGCATTTTGTGCCTGAAATCCACGATCTCAACAGTTCTGTTTTTGCAACAAACTCATGGAAGAAGCAGAGTGGAGATGTAGACTGCAACCTGGGGTTTGAAGTGTGCATTCTGAGGGCCCCATAAAAGTGTGTATGTGGGATTTTGTTTACCTGTTTCGGGACTTGGTTTGTGTTGCATAGTTGATCTCTTTTTCCTCCCAGATGTCCTCTTCATCATCATCAAAGGGCTGAATCTTCTCCTTGGAACAGGCTTCAAACACAGCTGTGTTCGCCTGCGTACACCAGATGGAATGCTTAAATGTGAAGAGTATCAACAGTGTGTATCTTGCTGATACTCACTATGTGGCATAATAAAAACTAAGATGAAGGATGAAACTTAAGAATGAACAAAAACACTTACAGAGATGACAGAAATGTACAAACTGTTAGGGAAACACTACATTTTAGAGCAAATGTGTGAATTGTGTTAGCCAAAGTTTACTCACACTGTCCTGGCCTGCATCAATGTTGATATTGATCTCTGCAATCCGATCAAAAGTCGCACTGCAATGACAAAATGATTCACTCCATAAATACAGAGTCACAACAGTATACGGACACACAGAGGACAATAATACATCATTTACCCAATGCTGTCATCATGATCAGTAAACTCCTCATCATTGAAGCCAAACTGATCCACAAAGTTAGCAGTCATCTGCTGGATCTGGTAGTCTGAGAAAGCCTAAAACAGCCACATATCAAAAACTTAAAATTAGGCAACCATAATTAATGGTGAAGCAATCAAAAGCTTGTGTGAGCGCTAAAGTGTGTGTACCTGCTGCAGTGTTAGCTCTTTGGGGAAGGGGCTCTCCATATCGTCCTCTGAAGAATGGCGCAAGTTTCGAGTGCCGACCTGAAGAGGGAAACTCAACACTTTAACACTTAAACAAAGTAATATTTTCTATTTATATGTGTGTAATATATATGCGTGCAGTTCTGTGCACAAACAGCTACTATATTAAATCAAATCACATTTATTGATCATTTCACTTTATACATGAGTATAAAGATTAGTTAAAATCTTGTCCTCCAAAAGTGTCTGTATATGACTCAATATAACTCCACTGTAAAAACTGTAAAGGGCCTAATCTAATACAATCCCAATCTATAAAAATAAACATATTCTACTGTAGTATACATATATATTGCCATGTGTATGTGTCTATGTGTATATACCAGGTCTATGGTGTTCTTCCTATTTGTCTCTGACAGGGTCTGGTCCACAAAGGTCTCCCAACGCCCTCTAAATTCCTCTGGCAGCTCTGCATCAAAACCCACAAGAAAGACAGCATATGAGAAGACTATATTCCACTAATGTACTGATAGTGTGAGTCTCTTCTTTAGCTGTTACTTTCTTGCTTTTATGGATATGTGACTGTGAGCGCATATGTCACACATCATGTGTGCACACCTGCAATGAGTCTGCTGATCTGGGTATGGACTGGGCCTTTCTCCACATTGTGGACCACTGTGTTGGCAATCCTGGTCAGGTGTCCCATGTACCCTCTCCTCATACCACCCTCTGACCTAAACACAGGAGCACCATCACCATCACATCAAAAAAACATATGCAACTGTATATTAGCAAGAACAAAACAGTAATAGCTCCCTACTGTATTTTATCATTCTCCTCCCAGGCAGAAAGAATCCTTTGGACCAGTTGGCAGTGCTGAAACAACTGTGACAGACAAAGAAAGAGTCAGTGACTGCTTTAATACAAAGCAATGGTGATCCTTTAGTTAGAGCATGGTGCACTTAGACCTCCAGCTTAAACTGTTTATATGCAAACACAACTATACAATCAGAGATACCTACATGAGTCACCAGTGTGTTATGTGCAGAGTTTTCAGGGGTGACTGACGGTTCAGGGGTTTGGGGATCAGACAAAGTCGGCTCCTGCAGGGTGTCCTGTTGAAGGCTGGACTTCTCCTGGGATCCCAGGCCAGGCTGAAGTCTCATTTCATGGGCACAAGGCCTGAGGATGGCAGCAACACAGAGCTCCACTTGGAGGTGCAGGAAGTTATTCCATGTGTATTTAAAGAACAAGTCCTGAAAAATGAGAGCATGTTTTAGAAAGACACATTTATAAAATGTAACTCACCAGACATTTACTTTGACTGTGTCAGGTATACAAACAGTGTGCGCTCATCTCACCAAAAGCACGTCCATGGTATTCAGTCGGCAGAGTTCCTGCGCTACAACGGCATGGCTAGCAGAGCTGGTGTACAGTAGAGAGGCCACCAGTCTGGCTACGTGAAGACGTGTGTTACCTAAGGGCTCCTCCAACACACCCAGAGTAGTCAGCATGGGACTACGCTAAACAGACACACACAAAACACACAAACTTAATAAATTGCACAGATACAGTGCACAGTCATTGGGTAGCAGTTGTCTGGGGGCAGAGTAGAAAGATACTTGTAGTGATTCAGAGTCATAAACACTGTATCGCAAAATAATCTATAGATAATAAAAATAACTCCATCATCCTGTTCGGCATGTTCATCATATTATGACCACTAATATTAGAGACTTACAGTTGATTAAAATACAAGATTGATGACAGTGCACTGGGATAAAATTGCCGGCTTCAAGAATTAGGGCTGGGATTTGTTTTAACATTTTCCGTGACAATACCTTATGCCTGATACCAGTAATTAAACATAATTTGTTTTGATACTTATGTTGTATAAAAGCTTATGATGTAATTAATTTTTGTGTGTTTGTTTTTAAGACAAGCCTCTATGAAGTATTTATTTGTTCAAAATGTTTTTTTGTCTTCTTGCAGTCAAACACAACACAGCTCTCCTGCCTCAAGTTAACATTATGCACTACTGAATGCTTCATTGGCTGCAAGGTGTTTCTGGATATGACAGTTATTTTCTTGACACAAATCTTGCACCACATGCTGTCGCCATCAGTTTTAACAAAATGTAGCCAGACCTTTTCTGTGATATTGTACTTGCTTACTTACTTCAAGAAAACCAAGAAATTAAGGTGTAGTTACACCTTAATATAATTACATAATAATAATATAATTAAATAATTACACCATAGTATAAAAACAGGTAATCATGCTTGGATGAAGGACTATGTATGATTAACCATTATAATACAGTCAATTGACTCTGAGTGTTTTACCAACCATCACTTCCCAGCACTATGCAGAGTACTTCTGGTATTTACCTTGGGCGGCTCCAGCAGTAGCTGGTGGAAATGTATGAGCTGCGGTTGGATGGCCAACAGAATGCTGCTGTTGACAGTGTAACTTCTCTCAAATCCCTGAGCATCCATCACACCATCCACCCTGTTAAACACAGACACAAAAACACATATCAAACAGGAGACAGGGGCATAATGTGTTTAAATAAAGGGTTAGGCTGTTTTACAAGACTCAACCAGCTTCATATAGAGACAAATTTTGGAAAATGACAGGAGCAACGGAAAACAGAAATGGCTTTGCTTGTAAAATGAAATTTACTGGCCTTAATTGTACAAGGTTTAATAAAAGTGTCAGCAGGCATTTGATAATCGTCTGTACTGAGAGAGGTGACGCTCAGAATCAACAGGCTGGATCCTGGCCTTGTCAGTTGTCAGCCACCAGCTGAGTATCAGTGTCATACACAAAGAGTCACTCACACAGGCCTCCTGATCTCCAGTAATGTGAGAAGAACTTGAATTCCATTGACAATACAGCTCTCAGTCCTCTCACCCGAGAACATATTCTGCAAGAGCTGACCCACACACTCCTGCCTGTAGAAACATAACAGAGTGTGTCATTGCCTCAACGTCATGTTAAGAAAGTGTGTATCTGTAGCCATGTGTGTGTGTATCTCTTACGATTCCAGCGCAGTGAGCAAAGGGTCAGGCTCTGAGATCTCTTGGAGCTGATTGGCCTGGTCTCTGCTTAGACGGATGATGTCACACAACGTCTGAGATGCATTCGATTGCCTCTGAAAAACAAATGCACAAATGCAGTCGTGGTCTATTTAAGAGTCTTTATTTGTGTGTGTGTGTGTGTTTGAATGTGTGTGCCACAGAAGCTGTCTGAGATTTTTCAGAGGAAAGCGGTGTTCATTATGATTCAGAGATAGAAATACTGCAATGCCATCTTACCTCCTCATCTCTCTCAGGGTGAATGAGCTCTATGAGTCTCTGCGCCAACTTCTCCTCATTCAACCACTGTTAGGGGAAATCCGACATTATTACAGCGCAACATATCAGTGTGTCATGTCTCAAGATATAGATCTGTCTGTGCTCATATCCTACATTAAGTGTTTCCTGTCGGAGAGGGGCTGGCTCAACACAGCTGATCAGTCGTAGCAGCAGATCCATCATGGCTGACGTATCAATATGCTTCAGCACCAGGGAGAGGAATCCCTCTTTCCCTCGCAGGAAACTAATCACCTGAACAAACAAACATGCAAACAAAAAATGGCCATGTGAACATTATACTTGTACTGTGCACATCATTAGAAAAAAACAAACAAAAAATGCCATGTGCCAGATTATCCCATGATAATGCTCAGGACATTATGACTCAAAAGTCAAAAATAAAAATATGAATGTCTACTGATGAAAAACATATCTGTATGCAGGTCCCTTGTACAAAGCTGTAGGGAAATTGTGGAGCATACTGCATGTTGGCATTTCAGGAGAAATAAATCTTGACACGCACTTTGTGCTGAGAGGCATTCACTGTGTGAGCACTTTCCATTATCTCAGCATAGGTAAACTTCAGAATTTGTTCATAAAAGCATGGCAAACCAGAAAACACAGCTGTCATCTCCTATGAGTATGCACTTTGTCTGTGTTGACAGTGTGTGCGTGTGTGTTACCTGCTCAGTCTTGCGTGTGATAAGGTTCCCAATAGTCTTGCTGAAGAAAGATGCCAGGAGGGGGTTCAGGGGGGATGGCTGCTCCAGGAAGGCATACAGAGTTTCCAGCATAGGCTCGTCATTACCCAACTTATCATTCATCACCGCCACATCACATGTCAACAGCTCACATGCTATGTTTGGATACCTGCAACAAATAAACACACCAAGCAGTCAAAGCCACTCATGAGGTAATATTCAAGAGTAGAGACAAAACAGTATTTTATTTTCTGCATAGGCATTTGATTAGTGTCCTGTAGGAAGCTTGATTCTTAAAAAAACAAACAACAACAACAAAAACTTTTTTCTGGAATTGGACTGTGGTGATTTTCACAGGCTGATGATCCAGTTTGACAGTTAAGTATTGCTGACATTTTAAATGCATTATCAATGATTTGGCTGGATCACTAGGTCACCGACCATTTTTACAAATCTGAGATCATGTGAGCTGTCAGTTGCAACTACAAAATGGCAAGTAGGAGATATGACTTTCTGCAGAAGAGGTAAAATACACTGTTTTCTAGAGCCTTGTCCAAAAGCATACTATATACTCATTCTAACCAAGTTTTGAGCATGTAGTGTGTTCACACTGTAAAAGTATGAAAATACAGTATACTCAAGAATGTCAACATACATACTTAATTTGCTATGTATTTTGAAGACATCTTGATGTAGGTCACATGACACTGCCATCATCATGTCGTCATTTCCCGTTAGTAAGAAAGGGTGTATTATGTTGAATTTCTAATTGCCAAAACAGTATACTATGAAGATGAGTATACAGTATGTGATGTTTAGTATTAGCATGTAGTGTGCTTTTGGGACACATACATATAAGTGTTGTACATCAGCATATTTTAAACAATGGCACTTACTTGAACCGTTTCATCTCCTCTATACCAGCAGGGGGCTCTGTGGTTATCAGACGGAGCAGCTCCTGCATACAGTGGTCCTGGGACAAGAACAGCAGGAGTCTACAAAACATAAATATCAAAGAAAGAACCACCAGTTAATATTAGCATGACACCAATGATCACTGAAAATGCACAAATGTAAACAAATCTCGTAACCAAAAATGCTTTATGCTGCTAAGATGCCAAAGGTGACCAATGATAAATAGACCTGCGGTTCTGGGCCTTGCACTCCTGCAGTACATCCTCCTCATCCATGAGCTCAGTGAGTGTGACATCCTCCTTCTCAAGCAAAGCCTCCAGGTGAGATGACGTGTGCAGGTCAAACTTCCAAAACATGGCTGAAGCCACAAGCTCATACGCTCAGCTGTTGCCCGAAAGAGGATGGGACACAGACATCAGTAATATGACACTGTGTAACAGACATGTTCAAGATAATGAATAAATGTATGTTGTCTGTGCGTGCTGAAGAATGTTAACATCGTTGAATTTGTGTAATATGTGTGC
>OMKZ01027526.1:0-21144 GCA_900302535.1 Neoniphon sammara
TATTCTTCCGAGAGCCTCAGAGAGCAGTGAGGATGGGGTGGGGGTTAGGGGTGCTGACAGTGCTGGCTACTTAGCCATACTATATGTGCACCCACAGGGAGTCATTAGACCAGAGGGCTGTGACGCAAACCAGGAGAGAAGTCCCCTCCCCTTGCTTCTTTCACCTCCCTCCCTCTCTCTCTCTCTCTCTCTCTCTCTCTCTCTCTCCCTCTCTCTAAATATCTTTTAAATGCTGTGCAGCCCTTTTCTCCTGTTTCTTTTTGTTTCATTTTTCCCAAACAAAGAATGACTACTATCTGCTCCCTCCTTTGCATCAAGTACAGGTAGGACTAAATGCCAGTCAAAATGTTGGAATAGAGATATATCTTTTTTTTTTGTGCATGAAGTAATATGCATTGCTTTTGTGTGTGTGTGTGTGTGTGTGTGTGTGTGTGTGTGTGTGTGTTCAGGGGAGGGCTGTGTTCAAGTCATTTAGGGCCTTTGAGGTTCCTTACCCCTACACATATGGAAAGGCGTTTCACCAGGAGTCTTTTGAGTTTCGTTTCTCTGTCTCTCCACTTTTGAAAGGACACGTGTCAGGAGTTTGAGCTTCGGGATAAAATATTGTTCATTGTGTGAGAATTGGTTGAATTTGTTGTTTTCAGTGCGGAGCGGGACTTCTCGTATCTTGAATACAATGCCCTGAAGGGGAAATCTAATGTGTTTGGATTTGTTGTTTTCGGAGCTAAATTTGGCACCGCGCTGTTTGTCGCTGTGTGTTGTTTACCTGTTCCCTGTAGTCGGCACAGACTGTGTTTCCAGGAGCCGCTCGCTGCCAGTGACTCATATCTGGCTGGGATCAGCTGTGCTCCAACAACTCTGGGGTTTTCATTAGCAGTTCTCTGCCACTCCTGTGCAGTTCCACTCTCCATTCAGATGCTGATGTTGACACACCGGACCTGAGAACAATGTGATAACGCCTCACCAATAGAGTGTTTATGTGTGGTTTCACGGTGCTACATCCACTGCACTCATCTCCTTGTGTCCCCCACAGGAGATTTTTCCAGACAGCTCACTTCTATGTGGAGGACAGCAGCTCTCCGCGGGTGGTGGCCAATGAGAACATCCCTGTCATCCCCATACCTGGTGAGCTGCATCCTGATCCCTTCACGACTTTCAAGTATTCAGACATAAAACATTTATACTGTACACGCCTTTCTGCATCCAAGTGTCCAACAATTCTCAGGTAGATGTTGTTTATTTTGCTTTTGGATGGATTGAATTTGAAAATGAACTGGATATTCAAGACTGAAACTGTATTGACTACCGAAGTTGTTCGGGCTTCCAGCTAGGGCAAATCCAGTTCCTTTACTTTTTTTTTGTCTATGGCAAATAAGTTATTGTTTATATTATTAGAAAGACCACAGGGTAGATCCATTAACACGTGTTATCGACTGAAACTATTTTAAAATATATGTATTTCTATCAAACTAGGACCAGAAACATGTCCCAAGACTTTAACTTCAATGTCAGCTAGCCTAATGCTAAGCTAGCTAATGCTTCTTTTCATTGCAGTGTGTTTTTGTTTTGTTCAACTGTTTTAGTATGTTTCTAACCTAATTCTAATCTCTAATTTCTGTTGTTTCAAATCTTTTGTTGTGTTTTTAACCTCCTGTCTCTTTGCACCAATGCTGTGTCTAAGATGAATTTCCCTCTGGGACAGTAGAGTATATCATATTGTATCATATCTTAAAACCTCTTCCACTCTACATCAAGAAATTCAGATATCCACGCTAAATGCAAAGATAATATGCGAAGCCATCAGTGTCGACTTCAGACCTAGCTTGAAGCAGTTATTTTGTGTTTTCCCATTCTTCTTGCAATATGATGAAACTAGAAGCTCCGAATCACTTTGGTAGTGTGCACAACAGAGTCAAAAGATGGATAAAGTGACCTGGACTTTATGTGATGTTGTATTCAGTCAACCTGTACAGGTCTACAAGACATTGTTGACTATCACTTTATAGGGACAAGAGCTACCATCTTGTGCTTGTTTTCAATGGGTTATCTTTCACTGCGTTGCCTTGATGCCCACATTTTCACATTTAGATGTAAAATGAGACCGTGAGCAGCTCTGTGCTCCTGGCTTTTCTTAGCCTTTAATGTTGCCAGTAGCAGCGCTGTGGCAGCTAGTCAATATCAGAGTTTTACTTTTACAGAGTCATTGAAAGCACTCTGGCTAAGACCCATTTCAAGGCTGTGATACCTTAGTTAAATAGAACAGCTGCTGTCAGGATCGACTCCCCATCCATTCTGCTTTTATTGCTTGTCTGTTTCTCCCTTACTTTCTTTCATTCTGTGTCCATTCCTCTCGGTTTTGCTCTCTGAGAAACTGATGGCTTCCCACAGCGCTGATTATCTTCCTGATTACTGTACCTTGCTCTAAGAGGGAGCTGTGCAGGTCAATGTTACACACAAATGGGCTTAAAGGACCATTCAGAAGTCTCTGCATGTTTTAGCCCATTTACTCTACTGCACACATACCTTTCATTTCAATTCAAAGCACTCCATACTTTGATTTTGGAATACTTGAAATGATTAAATGGTTTGAAATGATGCATTCATGTGCTATTCATATATCTGAAAAGTAAATTTCCTGCTTGGCAATTAGCTCAATTAGCTATTATAACTTTATTGTAACTATTATAACTAAGATTCGATGACCATAACTGATAGCTAGAAGAAGCTAAATCCACATCATCCTTTTCTCAGTGCCCATGTTTGCTTATCTCTTGTCCTCTGAGTGTAAGTTTTTGACCAAATAGAGTGTGAATACAATGAGATTTGGCAATCAAAGGCATGAATGTCAGAGCTTACAACAAGCATATGAATGCACCCGAACATGTTTCTTTTCAAATCAAAGCAACATTAAAGTAACTATGCAATGATAAAGCCACTTTGACAAAAATACAATTCACTGTGAACCCTAACCCTCTCAAACAATTTTTTACCAGGCTTAAATTAGTGGAAAGGAATGGCAAGGTGGAGGTAGGAAAAACACATCTGAAAAGGCATGGTAATGTTATACTGTGAAATGGTTTGATAAAATATAGCTGCATGCATTGTGGTAAATGGGCTAAAACATGCAAAAATACCAGTACTGTCTTTACATGGAACAATGACTGTATTGTGGGCTCCAAATTACATAACTAATTCATCTCCCCTGAGAATTGACAAAAAGGGGAAGACTGTTGCCAAAAGCCTTGAATTTGCAGACGCGCTATGTATGTACATGTAAGTATAGTTTAGTTTAGTGTGTATATATTGTACTGCCACTGTGTCCCTTTCAGGTTTTACTCCTAGTCTGGTAAAACGGTGCTAAAACATGATTGGTTGATATCAGTCTGTGTCAAATAAAACAGCATTTTACCCAGAACCATTTTAATGAACTGAACTGATTAGCCTCAGTGATTAGTCTCTCCATACAAAGAGAGACAGGAGAGGAAAGACATTTGATGAATGAACAGCTTAACAGACCCAGCATTCACCTACACTGTGTAACCACTGAAGCAAGTAAGAGCCCTGTGGCCCCAGCTGTAAGGGGGTATTAGTTAAGGTATTGGCCGGCATCAGTAGCAATGACAGCTGGGCCCCCTGCTCTGTTGTCTCATTGCGATGGTGACCAGCATCTCATCACAGCTCCCTCATGTGTAATTTGGTCCTGATGTGGCTCATATGAAACAGATGCTCCCTCCTCTCAATCCTTAAAATATCAGTTCTCGGCTTTTGTGTCAGAGGTTAGTCTGTTAAAGCCTTA
This sequence comes from Neoniphon sammara, assembly GCA_900302535.1. Lineage (NCBI taxonomy): Eukaryota > Metazoa > Chordata > Actinopteri > Holocentriformes > Holocentridae > Neoniphon > Neoniphon sammara. The sequence continues at coordinate 3,797 of OMKZ01027526.1, forward strand.
ACTCTAAAGGAATGAACTGGCATTTCTTCTCGTTTTTTTTTTTTGCCCTCCCCAGTGTCATGCCACTAAAAAAGAGACTGTGCTCTTTGAGTGATGGATTGGGCAGCAAAGCATATATTTCATTTGCCCCTGTGGTCATTGGAATTGGAAAACCTGACAAGTGACATTGATTTCTATTGTGTGTTGTTGACACACCCCATAGACACATTTAGGCCGTGTTCACTCTAAGGCAGGAATTTGAAAATGCTGTTGTGGTGTTCCTCTCACACCACACTATCATTTTCAGACCGTTTTCACACCAAGTTCCCTACTGGATCACGAGATCACGGCCCTAGATCACATTACAATCCTGCCTCAGCGTTTTCAGAAAGGTCTGTTTTTCTTGTTCACACTGCGATGCCAGATTGGCGTTTTTAAATTTAGATACTTTGCAGAGTGTTTTTGAAAAGCAGATGGAAGGACAGAAGGCCAAAACAAAGAGAAAAAAAAAAGAAGTGTTTTCAAATGTACCCAGCTTGGTGTGGACGTGGCCTCTTTCTCAGAATATACGGGGGCTACACACAAACACTGAATAGCACACAATGAAACACACACACACAGGCACACACAGGCACACACCCACGCTCCACAATAGGCACTTAACTTCTCTCTCTTCTGTTTTTCTCATGCAGATGACATGGAGGCCATCCCTGTCAAGCATTTTATCAAACACGTTATGGAGCTCTACACCAACAACCTGCATGGTTTCTCTGAGGAGTTTGAGGTACAGCGCCAACCCTGCTTACTTCTCTAATGATCAGTGTTGCAGCATTATCAGTCTCTAGAGGTCACAATAAGTAAGACTGAAGAGAGAGAAAGAAAAAAAAGAAAATCTATTTGTGTGTTTGTTTCATTTCTGGGAGCTAATTAAGTACTGATAAGGTACTACTGCTAATGCTACTACTACACAGTACGTTACTCTGCAGTGCACATGTGTTTGCAAATGAGGTCTAGGTCTGAACATTGGAACGGGGTTATTTATGTGTGTATGGCTGCTAATTTTGTTGAACAGATGGTTGAGAGAAAGAGAGATAGAGAGAAGGAGAGAGTAAGATCAAGAGAGACGAAGGTTAATTAAAGGAGGTCGAGTTGCTGGTTGGCTGGATGGGAACGCATTGTCTGTGTAACCAGGTTGAGAAACCAGGCAAACACTTCACCCCTGGAGGATTCCCTCTAATTGGGGTTATTCAATGGGTTGTTGCCTCCATGCATTATTCATATAGTATTCAAATATACCACAGTGTAGCCAGATTGGAATTACAGTTAGACTTTTATTTTCCAGTTTTTTTTTCCACCACTTCAAGATATTAGTGTGGAGAGGTGAGTAAGGAGACTGTCCTTCAGCTGGAGGACTGGGTTCAAGTCCCAGTTGTAGTAAGCGTCTGCACTGAATCCTCACCGGCTCCACTGGCAACTTACCCAAATGTGACATTTGTGGATCAATACAGTACCACAAAAGCAATGACTGAAAATTCCTTTATGTTTAGGAAATGAAAAAAAAAGATATATGCATTTTTTTATGTCAAAAGGTGTAATGATTCATTCATTGCATCTATTCATTGATTATAAATTCTGTTGATTCAAATTAAAAGCCTCACAATCTTGTGAGGCTTTTAATTCGATTCATTTGTGATTCTTTAAAAAAAAGTCTAACCTTGTGATTAACAGAATACTATGAATTTCAAAGGTTAGTTTTTGAAGAAATAATGTATTTCTGTTGTCTGACTGTTCATATTTTAGAGGAAAAAGGATAGTCTTACGTTATTGTGTGTGTTTATTTCATGGATATAAAATTATGGCTAAAAGCACTGAATTGAATCATTGGCTCAAACTGTGGTTAACAAGCTCGAATGGAATTACACTGTCCCAGAACAGAAAAAAAGTTCTTAAATCGAGTACCATTGAATTGTGAATCGAATTGAATCTCTGTTAAGCCAAAGATTGACACCCCTGGTGACAGTAATATAGTAGTTTGAGTTGAGAGAAAGCACTTGCTGTGAGTGGGTTATTCCGTTCAAAAATCTCAACTCTTCACATCACAGCCTCTCCATCTTCTGCTTTCTCTCTGCAGGAGGTCCAGCGCTCCACTGCAGACCTGAAAATCACAGCAGAGCACTCCAATCATCCAGACAACAAGCACAAAAACAGATACATCAACATCGTGGCCTGTGAGGCGGCTGTGATATCAGTTTATCATGTGTATTGCTGCAAATTTTAATATTGTGTTTGACGAGTTGATCCTGTTAATTATGGACACAAATCATTCTTCTATTCCTAGATGACCACAGTCGAGTGAAATTACGAGCCCTAGCAGGGAAAGATGCCAAACACAGTGATTACATCAACGCCAACTTTGTGGATGTAAGTCTCATCAACCACTTGACATGTTAAAGTCTTTCAAGGCTTTGTTGTTTTTTTTTTAAAAATATTTTTAGATCCTAATTTGGACTTCTCTCTCTGTATTTAAGGTAGTGAATTATACATGATTGAGCTGAGTGGCGTCTTGAAATTGAAGAGAGAGCAGGGTTGTGAATGAAAGGATTTTATCCAGCGTGCAAAATTATCCCTAGTTTCATGACATGCTGAGGAATTTATTAAAAATAATCAATTCAAGTATCAAAATCATCAAAACTGACAGATATAATTTCTCTAACTCCATTTGTTAATTACTTGTTCCAGAAGCAGCACAAATCATTGAGGGGGGGCAGTTATTTACTTTCGAAGTTTATTTTGAAACTCAAACTTGATGCTAAAAAAACCAGACAGATATGAATTATAAGATTGTTAATAGTAGCGTCTTAATACTTTTAATTCCTTTGGATTAAAGAAGTGGATTCGATAATTGCTTGCCTTACCTTAACAATGCATTAAGCAATATATCAGGGGGTGTGGTTAATGGATGTAATATTGATTGCCTCTCACTTGTGAACACTCTCCACTGTTCCCCTCTTTCAGGGCTACAACCAGCCCAAAGCTTACATAGCTGCACAGGGTCCTCTCAAGTCCACCTTCGAGGACTTCTGGAGGATGGTGTGGGAGCAGAACACGGGAATCATCATCATGATTACCAACCTCGTGGAGAAAGGAAGGGTAGGTTCACTTCCATGGTTCACAAAGTGAAAATATTAAATAAGTCCCTAATAGAGATTTTTCAGTGATGATGCAATATGACGTTCATCGTGATTGTTGTTCCCCTCAGAGGAAATGTGACCAGTACTGGCCGACTGAGAACAGCGAGCAGTATGGGAACATCGTGGTGACGCTGAAAAGCACCAAAGTGCATGCCTGCTACACACTGCGGCGCTTTCTTATACGGAACACTAAAGTCAAAAAGGTAACAAAGGGTCATCATCATGCTGTAGTGAACTCAAAACTCATATCTGTATTCAGTTGATTTTATTGAGGTTTCAGTGTTTTTATTTAGAGCTTGACATTTCTGCCCGATCCCGATGGGACCCGACTGGTTTGGTTAGGTCTTAATTTCTAAATTAATTGCTCGGTTCAGTCAGGTTTCAGTCTGAGTGGTAAATGCCTTGACTTTTTTGTTTGTTTTTTATTTATTTATTTATTTTTTTACCATTTTGTGAAGAAGCAGAAAGCAGCACTTTTTCCTCCAATTTATTTATAATCCTATGGGCTCTCAGCAGCTGTTGGCCAGTTTGATGAGGTGTATTATTACCTAAATTAGGCTATGATGGCTCTAAATGTATTTCTTAAAGACAGGAGCGTCTAGGTTATTTGTTGTTGTATTTGTTCTGTTGTCCTCTCCAGAAATAAGACTCCTCTCCTCTCTGTCAAACCGTATCAGGGCCTATAGGATTATGAGGGAGAAACCGTCATTACCTACCAGACAAATTAATCAATGCCTATTTCAGGCTGAGAAATAGCTGTTGTCTTTCAGGTTCAAGTTGTTTTCACAGAATTTTTTTTTTTTTGTTTAACGGTCAGGTTGGGCTTGAAAATTTGGGCCCGATTAAGTTCCATTTAAACCTGATACTTCTATGCCGTGTGTCTTGTGTTGTGTCTCACTTGAACCGTGTCGGCTGTAATATCCCAGGGTCAGAAGGGGAACCCTAAAGGGAAGCTAAATGAGCGCATGGTAGTCCAGTATCACTACACCCAGTGGCCTGACATGGGTGTTCCAGAGTACACCCTGCCTGTCCTCACCTTCATCAACCGCTCCTCAGCAGCACGCACCACAGACATGGGCCCCGTCCTGGTGCACTGCAGGTACAAACACACCATGTCCAGGTCCAAATTGTGTTATTTATGAGAGTTAGATCCTGATCCTATGCTAGCTTGGCTAACAGCTCCCTCTATGGGCCCGCTGTGGTGCTCACTGCTCTGTGCTCTGCTCTCCAGTGCAGGGGTTGGGCGGACAGGAACCTACATTGTCATTGACAGCATGCTGCAACAAATCAAGGACAAAGGCACAGTCAGCGTCCTGGATTTTCTCAAACATATCCGAACACAACGCAACTACCTGGTGCAGACAGAGGTGAGGAGGTCCAGTCCACCTGGGGAGGGGTGTTCTCCTACATTACTACATGACAATTAAAAGATGTCTTCAAAAACTAAGATGGACAGTAAGCATAAAATAATTAAATAAACACAAAGCAGTACCCCTGCAACTTTGGGCAAGGGTCATAAAGAACTCGCAACGCAAGTGTTTCTAAAGATTAAGATGCACACTCAGTTAAAAAAAAAAAAGTAACAAAAGAACAATCCAGTAACTTTGGATAAAGGTCTTGCAGAACCCAGAACTTGCAGTTTTAACACTGCAGCAAAATGGTTGAGATAAACATAAAACAGTGGAATCAGTTCACACTGGCTGCCCTCAGGTCATGTAGCTGCTCTTCATCATAGCTTGAAAATTTATCATGGAGGAATGGGGCATTTAATTTGGTTGTTAAAACCAAATCCATTTTTTTTTTTATCTCGAGGAAAAACATTTTCTTATTTGATGTTATGTTGGGTGCTGATGCAGGATTAGGGTATTTCTCCTTCCTCCTTACTGTATGTCCATCCTTAGATACAAACCCAGGTCTGCTGACATTCTGTTACTGCGATGTTATGTTCACTGTGTCTGTACATTTTTGAAGTGTTGGCTCTGTCTGGTTTGCTCTGTTTGACGCTGCTCTCTGTGTCTCTCTCTTTCAACCACAGGAGCAATATGTTTTCATCCATGATGTTCTGATGGAGGCCATCCTGAGCAAAGAGACAGAAGTGCCTGCCTGGCAGCTCCATGGTTATGTCAACAGCATCCTCACGCCTAGCTTGGCAGGCCGCACACGCCTGGAGAAGCAGTTCAGGGTGAGTAAATCCTCTGGGAGTCTGACTGGTCCAGTTAGGGCAGCTCATCTGCTGTCACCACCTGTGAGGGCACCTCAGACTGAAATTGATGCCTTCTGTGGATCAGAAGCTTGTTAGCAGTGTGCATGGTGGTTGTTACGGGTAGGAACAGCTTCAGAGTCCCTCTGATGTTAGCTATAATAAAGTCATGTCTGTCACCCCTGCTGGCTCATTATGCAAAGTTTGATGAATGTTTCATCGAGCTCCATCTCTTTAAACAGCAGGGGAGACCGACTGATCGGTCCCAAATAATCTGGTTTGGAGATGGCTTTTTGATTTGTGGACTGTGGATGTCACTTCCTATCAGTGTTCACGTGCATATTATTAATGTCAGGGACCTAAACTGAATCTCAGGTGTAAAATAACAGCATGACATAGTGTATTTTTTATGTTTAACTTTATTATTAAATAACAATTAATTAACAATGACTGTCACGACTGCTTTTATAAGACAGGCCTATATGACTGCACCATGAGAGTTTTTATTTATTTAATTTTTCTGAGCTGCCAGCCGTGTCTTTGTCCTCTGTCCCACCAGCTGCTGACTCAGTGCAACATGCGTTTTGTGGACTGCTTCAGTGCCCAGAAGGACTGCAACAAGGAGAAGAACCGCAACTCCTCAGTGGTTCCCGGTGAGCGTCCCATCATTTTTACCACAGTGCACTTTCCATTTCATAACCAAAGCTGGGTCAAGTATGTAAGGATAAGACACAACACTCCTCTAGACCTGAATGTTCTTATTAATAATGATAATAATATCTTTATTTAAGAAGAACTTTTCTAAAGCAGTATTTACAAACTGCTTAAGCAGTTTACAGCTGCTTAACAAAAAATGGGTTAAATGGAATATTAAAAACAGGTAAAGTGTAAAATGAAATAGATAAATCACATGCACCAAGTTCTATAAATCTAGTCTGTTCTATGAAGTAAAAGCTGTATTTATCTTTAACTGTCAGTATTCACATTTTTTTTCACGCTCCCAAAATCAACTTCTCATATGCAAATGACTTTTGATAATATCACATGATGGGTGAATTTATATCTGTAATCCTCATTTATTTGCGTGGACTACTATGACATACTGATGTATAGTGATCACACAGGGAGCCAGAGAGCTGATCACTGAACTGCTAAATAAACTGCTAATTAAAAAGTTTCTTTCCTTTTTCAAAATTAAAGAATACTGTGAGAATCAGGATAAATGTTGATTGCAAATATAATATCAGACATTTGCCCAGTTTGCAGAGAGTAAATTATGAAAACAATTTCATAGTCCAAAATTAGAATATATTTGCGTAATGCTGTGTGTTTATCATTATATACATTTTCTGCATCCTGGCAGGAAAAAGGAAGTGATTGTTGCTATAGCAACAGTGAGACTGGATAATGATTTTTTGCATTATTAGCCAGTACAATATTATGGAGGTCTGGACTACAATGCCAAATGTGTTTTTTTTTTTTAATCTTTTTGTCTCTATTCAGCGGAGCGAGCACGAGTAGGACTTGCTACTCTCCCTGGCATGAAGGGAACAGATTACATTAATGCCTCCTACATAATGGTACAGTATGATAGTTTGAGTAATGCATGTTTATGCCTGTAGATTCGTTTTGATTTACTCATTGACTACATTTTTCACTGCTGGGGAAAATCTTGTTTAACAGTCTCACAAGCCCTGATCATTTCTTAGTAAAAAGCCTTCATACTCCTCTATCAATGAAGAGTGATCTGAGCTTGGCTAACAGCCGACGTCTGTCATCTCAGGGTTACTACAGGAGTAATGAATTCATCATCACACAGCATCCCTTACCGCACACCACCACAGACTTCTGGAGGATGATTTGGGACCATAATGCTCAGATTATTGTCATGCTGCCTGACAACCAGGGCCTGGTGAGTAACCTGATGATGGATGTGTACATTTTACTAGTTCATGTTTCTGTATTTAATTCGTCCCTGAGGTCTGCAGTGTTTAATCTAGTGCAAGGCTAAACACTTTATTTAGTTCAAAAGACACTCATGCACACTGACATGCACATACACACAAAGTAAATCGATAGCTCAACAAAAACCATAAAACATGCATTATTTTTCCATCTCAATATTTAGGCTTGTTTTTTTGTACCCATTAGATAGATGCCTCAGTTTGTAAGTGTAAAGACTGGATGATTCAGGTACACACATATCTGTCTTATCTTTGACTTGTGACTATTTCTCTGCAGGCTGAGGATGAATTTGTTTACTGGCCGAGCCGGGAAGAGGCCATGAACTGCATAGCCTTCACTGTCACACTCATCAGCAAGGACAGACTGTGCCTCTCCAATGAGGAGCAGATCATCATCCATGATTTCATCCTGGAGGCCACGCAGGTATCGTGCCCTCTGGCCCCAGTCACATGTACCTTTCTCACTCTTTGACTGCCATGGCACAAAGCATGACAAAGGCACTTTATTTCTTGTCAGTTGTGTGTGTGACTGTGCTCTTGCATTTAATGCCGCTCCTCCCCTGTCTGTGACAGGACGACTATGTTCTGGAAGTGAGACATTTCCAGTGCCCTAAATGGCCCAACCCGGACGCTCCGCTCAGCAGCACCTTCGAGCTCATCAACGTCATCAAGGAGGAGGCCATGACCCGAGATGGCCCCACCATAGTGCATGATGAGTAAGTTTATTCCACACATCTGCTAGTCTGATTGTTGAGAATAATTTTAAGGATGACTCATACGATCATACAGCTTTTTTCCACTGCTGAGTCGACTATCTGTGCGCTCCTTCACTTGCAAAAATGCGGTTTTAGATGTAATCAGGGGTGGTACATGCACTGCCACCTGACCTTAGAATGCCTCTCTGTGAGAATCTCTGAGCCTGTGTACGTCTTAAATCTTCAGGACTGCACCTGTGCGGAAGGCTGGAAGCACCTGCTCACAATATGCTTTGTATCGCTCATTTACTCCATTGTTTGCTTTATTGAGGCAGTTACTTGTAGGTCTCAGAGGTGGTCTGCATGCATAATCATAAGCAGAAAATATACCCACATCAGTCTCACAGGGACCAATGTGAGTGGTTGCCAGGGAATTAATAAAAGAGCCATGGTGGGAAAGTTCTCAAATACTTAAAAATAAAGTAGCAATACCAAAACAGAAAAATACTCCTTCAAAAGCTAAAGCTCTGCATTTAAAGTATTGCTTAAATCAAAACTGTGTGCATTTTATCATAAAAAATAGTCTAATCTCACCAGTCAAAATAAAAAGTTGAGCGTAAAAGCAATAGAACGCATCCTTGCCTGTTTCAGTAGACCCAGGGGTTACGATTAAGCTGTAGAAACTGGCCCGGTCATGCATGGCTTTCGTTGTTTGTCTATCGACTTTGTGTCTCGGTTGTCTCCACTGTTTTGTTTTTCCCCCACTCCTGCTTTTTGCACATGTGCTTTGCGAGTGCCTGTGTCACTTTACAGCGACTGACCAGAAACTGAAGGGCTTATACAGTAGCGCTTTAAGTGTAAGTGCAGAGGCGCGGTAAAATCTACCCAAGCCTCACAAGTAAAAGTATCCCTTTCAGCCGTGTTAAATTACTGATGCATTAACCTCTAAGAATTTTAATTCTGTATCTGTATTCTGTTTTTGACTAGCGTAAACTAAAAATGCAGCATATTTTATGAGTGTAGGGACCTCATACTGAGAAAGCAGATGATTAGGAACAACCTTCCCTTTGATCAATGCGGCCCCCTGGAGATCACCTTTTCTCCACACAGACCAGATCCAACCCAGAGTACTCCTTATCGGTGAACACAACAACAGGGCAGTGTCTCCACAATGTCTTTCACCAAATGGTCACAACAGCATCCCTTTTGATCTCCGGACACGACCCAGGCACCGATCGGACAGGGCCAAAATGCCTGACTCAGGCCATCAATACAGTGTGGACGTTATGTAAACATATGGGACAAACAGAAGACTCGCTATTCTAGGCCGCTCCCCGCCACTGATAACTGCACAATAAGGGCAATCCACATCTCCAGGGACAAGCAAATACCTGGTGACACACTCACAGGCTGGACCCCTGCTGAGCACGCACCATTCAAAGACGCAGAACAAAGAGTTATTTTCTGTGAACTGAAACACGACCATCCTGCTGCCTGTTTCATGTACAGAGACCTTTAAAGGGTCAGTTCGGGTTTGTTGAAGTGGGGTTGTATGAGGTACTTCTCCATAGTCAGTGTGTTACCTGCCCCCAGTTTGGAGAACCGGCACAGAAGCTAATGTACTGCTGTGGAGGGGGGCAGCAATAAAATGTATTTTAGCCACACAAAAAAGGGCCCAGCTAAAAAAATCAATATCAGTGTAAGTGTACGTTATATATAGAATTTTTTCACCGCTTTACATTGCCGTCAGACAGCCATTTCCTTTGGCACTACTTTTTCTCAACTGTAAAACTTTAGTTTTAGATGTTAGTTGTAGCACTAATAAAGTGTGAGTAACCTATTTGAGTTGTTTACAGTTTTATTATGCAAATTAATCACCAAACCAGTAAAGATCTGCCCTGCCTAGTATAACATGGACTGACAAGTTAAAGCAAGATCCACAATGTTACACTACTTCTGAACCAGCCATCAGGAAAGGGATGTTCTTTCCATTATTATATAAGCTTACAGGAGAATTAACTTGGTAGACGAATTATTAAGTCTTGGAGTTAAGTTTAATAATGTATCATTATTCCTCCCCTTTTTAAAACAAGTTTATATGTTTTACATGTGAAACCTTACTCTGCAAATTAATTAGTCAGTACAAATGTCAGATAAATGTAGAGGTGTAAAAAGTATATTTCCTTCTGAAATGTTGTGGTTTTAAAGTGTCAAGTCTCACAAAATGGAAATACTTCATTGAAGTATTGTAGTACAGTATTTTGAGTAGATGTACTTATTTTGTGCAGTCAGGATTTGGGAGGAGCTTGGTGTAATACATTGTTTAAAAACAAAAGTATAGGGAGGTGGTTGAAGCATCTGTGTGATCTTGTGTGTTTCCACACAGGTATGGAGCGGTGTCGTCAGGCATGCTGTGTGCCCTCATCACTCTGTCCCAGCAGCTGGAGAGCGAGGGGGCGGTTGACGTCTATCAAGTGGCTAAGATGATCAATCTCATGAGGCCGGGAGTCTTCACTGATATAGTGAGTTCACTGTTTTGGAAAAGATACAAATTCCAAATCATTTTTAAAGGAACAGTTCACCCAAAATACACAAAAGTTATTTCCCACTTACCTCTAATGCAATCTGTACATTCAGATAGTTTCTGTGTGATTTGGTGAGGTTTCCAGTCTGTCCCACTGCAACCCGATACAGTGGGGCTGGATGGGTGTTTGTAGAGCTCAAACCATTAAAAATCTACATATGAAAAAAAACAATGACACAGATACCTGACGTAATCAACAGCTCTTGGAGAGTTTTGTTGGGAACTATTTCCTGCTGAAGAACACTGGAAAACTGTATCTTCTCACCCCTAATTTGAACTCCTTGGGGATGGATAGGTATAGTTTGCTGGCGTTCTTGGGCATGTACACTTTGAATGCTTTGAGATCCACAGAACAATACTCACCCAGCCACATTGTATTGGGGCACAGAGAGACAGGAACGACTGCAGCAGACTGGAAACCTCACTAAATCATACAGAAACGATCTGGATGGATAGATTGCTTTGGTCATAAATGGGGAAAGTATCTTTTTCGTATTTTGGGAAAACTGTTCCTGCAAGCACTCAGAAAACCGACACTGTCATGTTTTATTCTGTTTGAAAGGAAGCAATTTTAAATGCTAACCAGAGTCCCGTGTGTTTGTGTGTGTTTGTGTGTGAGCACAGGAGCAGTACCAGTACCTTTACAAGGCCATGCTGAGTCTGATCAGCTCCAGAGAGTGCGGGCTGAGCCCCATGTACATGGACACTAACGGGATGGTGGTGGTTCCAGACGAGTCGGACCCGGCCGAGAGCATGGAGTCCCTCGTCTGAAGACTTTCTTTCCTTAACAGGCACTTAATTTGTAAAAATCTGCGAACTTTTGTGAGGCCTTTTTTGCCAGACTCTTGGTTAAATGAATAACCTTATTACTTTTTTACACTGATAAAAAGTTTTTTGATATTTATTTTTTGTCTTTTTTTTTTTGTCTTAAATGTTATCCTGCTGAGCGTTTGCACCTGTTTAAGTTGATGTGAGGAAAAAGCAGCTCTGTCCAGTTTGCACTATACTATCAGTGTTACTGCCTAAAATCCAGTGAGTGAAAATATTTCCGCGGCTAAGTCCTGGCTACGCAACACATTTTGCATCTCGGACTGCAGTGAGGGAGACCTGAAGCATGAAGACTAGGACGAGTTCAGGTGATCCACTCCACAATCACAGCATATCACAGCCTCGCCCAGCATGCATTATATCACTTTGTCATCAATTCAAACTAACTTACCCACCAAACTGGGTGAAGCTTTTTATTTATCAAGAGATTTTACTTGCATAATATCCATATATTGTCCAAATATCTCACTGCTGTCTTGTAAAATGTATTTTTTGTAAGCAATGTTACATCTAATGTGAACATTTATTGCTTTTTACAGGGATTTATATTGTTTTGTAATATATGCTATATCCTTAATAGTCAACCAATGTTTTTGAATAATCTTCCCCATTTTGCCCACTGGCTTTGCTTGGATTTATATTTTTGGAGACACAAAAGCTTGCGATGAATAGACTCCAAGGCTCCCGTCATGTTATTTTCACAGCTATGCCAGTCTCACCTGTTGAGTCATGTAATAGGTTTTGTCCTTATTCACACACACACAAAGACAAAAAAAAATACATTGTTTGTGTGGGTGGGGAGGGATGCTTTATTTGTAACCAAAGATGTGGTTCCAAATTGCAACACCGAAGTGGTTTGTCCTGAGATGTATTTTGTCATGAAGCATTTGAAACAAAAACTGTTGCATTTCACAGCACATGGCTCCCAGTGTCAGAGGTGTCAGATAACACTGAGTTAAGCAAGTTTCTGTTCTCCTAGCCTCAGGAACTCACCACAGATAATTGGAGTACATCATGCTTTTCTCACATTAGTTAAATACTAAGACCTTAATCCAGAATGTAAATGTTATTTTATCTGGGCTGGCAATTCCTGGTGATAATTATAACCCTTTTCTCATCCATGAAAATCCCTTTCGCCTCATCGATTTCATCCGTACACTGTCCACGGTGTATTCTATACCGATAACTTGTGTTTTTCTGTTCACACTCACTTCTCTACCAAAGAGGAGGTCGTTAGTCAAGTTAAACTCTCCAACATTTGGAGAAAAGTCCAGATTGCTGTTTGTTTAGCTCAGTAAGAAACTTTTCTTTGCAGCAGCTGTTTTTGATTTTGTTGCCTTTTATTTAACGCTAACTTCCTCACTTGTGTATTTTTTTTTCTAAGCCATTTACACACATATACTTCACAAACATCTATGAATTCTCAACCTATTCTTTATGATCATAGAATTTTATATTTTCATACAAAAAATTGGTTTGTTAAGTGGCCCTGTAACAGGTTGTACTTGTGTGGAAAATTGATGATCCAAGTCTCCACAGTAAATCCACAACATACAATCATACATGTCCCTTTGAGGTCCATACTGGTATTTTTACCAGATTTTCCTGACATTTTCACAATGAAAAAGTTCCAGGGATCCAGTATGTTCACCTCAGCCCATTTCAGCCAGGATGGTAGTTAGGTCTATTTTGTAACTTGAAAATGAAATGGTTTTGTCCATTTATATTACATGTTTATATGATAGTATCATAGTATTATATTACTGTGATACTGTGATATACAATATTATAGTGTAATAGTGTTATTTAATACGTAAATTGTATTGCTATACATTAAATAAAGTATGGGTTTTGATGTACTGCATCCTTGTATCAAACTTCATGGTTTTCACCTGTGTCAATAATGACAAGCACTGTGTTACAGCAAAGATCCTGCTAATGCCCTCTGCTGTCTGTGACAGCTGGTACCAGACATACACACCTATATATAACAGAGTAGGCATCTAATTACATCTGAGGTGGACATGCAGTTAGTAATTATGACAGAGGACACATGTACAGTAATTTTATTTAGAGGCCACAGCTCTTGCATATTACAACTGTTGGCTTTCATAAGGCAAAAGCAAGAATGAATCCACCAGCTAATTCACACAGAAAACGGAAAGCGTTTGGAGAGGGTGAGAACCCACAGGCATGCAGCGATGGCTCAGAATGCAATGTACAGCATTATATATATATACAAAACAACAGTGAGACCCAAACAAATGCCAGACATCTCATTCTACACAATTACGGAACAAAGACAGACCAACTTTGTTTTGTTTTTTTTAAATAAAAAAGAAAATTATTTTAGCTCTTTTCTCTGTAAAAGTGCAACTCAATTAAAATAGAACCTGTTTCAAGGCCTTTTTAATGTTGAAATAAAAATAGAATCTCCCAAGTTATCAAAATGGAGCTATGAGAATATTGCATCTCTAGAATACCCACTCATTTAAGTTCAAGGTTCCTGTTGAACTACGTCTAATTAGTAAGTGTGAGATGAGATCACATAGCATTGACACATGATAAAAACGCAAGTCTAGAACTTACTGTCGATGTTAATAACAGTGAGTAGACGAGAAAATGTTTATCTGTAACAGCAGTAAACTTAAATACAGAGGTTTATTTTACGTTTGAAGCAGTTGGCATTCACTTAAAAACAGACAAGACAAATAAAAGGGTCCATACACTCATCATCACGACAATGAACCATTAATGAATGTAGAATACGACAAAGAAGCGCCATATAGGTTTGCATTGGACAGGGACACACCTATTAATCTCACTCAACATTGTCAAACAAATGGTACTCCATATTGCTTAGTAACACATAGAAATGAATTTAGAAATGAATGAATCAAAGATAGGTGCTATCTTTATCATGACACAGCTAAACTGTCAATCATGGTTATTTTTTCAACATTTTTATTTTTATTTTCCTCAGTATAAGTACTATTTTTATAGTTAATAGTTCCTTCATAGGCATTTCGAGCTGACAAAGAGGTCCTAGAGTGGCTATCTGAGTAACAGAGTTGGTACATGCATCAGTTACCAGGCTAAAGTCAAAAGTGTGATAGGGGTTGGGTTTGGGGTGAAGGGTTGAGGGGAGGGGGTGGAGTGTCAGTGCACACGCTCTAGTCGTCCTCTTCATCCTCCTCATCACTGTCCTTCATGGAGATGCCCTGCATGCCTCCCTCCCTCACTGAAGCAGTGGCCTCTTCCAGGGTCAGTCTGTTGCGCACCGTTTCATACATCTTACTGTTCAGGGTGGAGTCCAGCACACCCTGCAGGCGAAAGTCCCGGTACTTCTTCTACAGGTGGAGAGATGCATCAGCACAATCGATACGGAGACAAAGAATTTCAGACATTGTGCCTTTCAACACTTTTTTTCCTTTTAGCGTTCTTGTGTGCCGACACTTTACCTTTGCAATCCTGATGAGGATTTTTAGCTGGTAGACGTGGAGCTGCTGATCCATGCGTTCAGTTAGCCAGGTCCCCAGTAGGTTCATGGTGGCAGTGTACCATTGCTGAAACATACATAAACACAACACTCTCCAGCAAAACACACACTCACACACATCCTCAAGACATAATAACACATACAAAACCTAACAGAGACCTAAAGACACACATGTAGTACAAGAAGTAAACACATATCTGACAAAAACAAACTTTCAATCACCCCATGTCCAGTTGAAGTTGGTATTAAGGCAGAATTTCAACAAAACTTCCCAACTGATTTGACCATGTAGTAAGGACCGTCTGGTTAGACTTCAGTCCAACCAACTGCTGCTCATTAGTTAGTTATCATGAGTGTGCCAGTCCTGACACAGTCAGCAATCACCACAAAGTAACAGGCAGGGCTTTACAAACTAAAGAGCTGCCAAATGTGGAGAAATCTTAGCAAGAACTAAGCCATTACCTAGCGGAAAAGTCGTGTAACTGCCAAATCTCTCCATCTGATGCGGTTACATTCCTTAAATTATATATTTAAGTTTACCTACTATACCTGCTACATTAAAGTTACCATGTGTAATATTTGGTATTTCTGTGACGTTAAAATATCATGTGGTATCATTAGCTTATGTAGGGCCCTTTTTGTCTTTTGATATTCTATTTTCTGTGTGTTGACAGAGCACAGACTGTCACTTAGCTCTGCCAATCTCGACAATATCCCACCCACACTTTATAAAAATCTCAGAATTCAGGCCTAAACTTATTTCTTTCTTTAAATGCAATAACTATAACATGGCAATGCAGTGCAAAAGGCTGCGCTAAAAAAGAATTTTTCAGAAAAAATACTGGCATCAATCTGGCTAGGATTTACTGGATGAAGAGCACTCAGACAAGCTCAAGGACTCAAAGTGGATTCTCATTTGGCTTTCTTCTGGATATATGAATAAACTAGTACCTTTCTGAGTCATGATATGTAGTATTATTTGGCCATATTTGACATTCTGATGCATAATGCTATGTTTTATGCATTGCATGTGTATTGGATGTTTAACTGGATCTAAGACGATGTTGTGGCATCTCTATTTCACACGGTTTCTCTTAAACAAAATGTTGGGTCGGAAATCAAGCCCAGGTTATCTCAGCTGTTTGTAGCTGTGTCTTCGGCTAAAAGTAATGAAGGTTCTGGTTGATAGAAACCTACACAGCATGAGCCAGATCAGTGACATTAGCAAGGTGCTAAGTCATTCTGCATCCCTGTTTTGACACCAATAGTAATGACTTCACAAGCAAAGCTACATAATTTTCTCTAATCTTAAAATAAACATTATTTCCTGTAGTGACAAAAATATATCACACATAGTAACTTTAAGTTCACTGGCTGAAACAGGTATCAAATGTGCGAGTTGGTCCCAACTAACCACAGTTTGAATCATACTGACTAACTGACCTGTTGACAGACTTTATGAAACTAAGTCAGGAGTATTTATTGAAATTGGCCTTTACTGTTTGATTCAGTAAATGACAACTCCAACACACTCACACACTTACACACCAATGCAGTTTGTCATCCACACACAAACTGCATGTATAGCATTCTGAGGAGCTGAAAAAAGGCATTTAAAAATATATATAATCATTGAAAACACCGATACTACTACTACTACTACTAGGAAAACAGAAGTTCAACACATGGACGTGAGAAGATATTTAAGCATTTATAAATTATCTATCTCAAACTGTAATATTCCTCTTCTCTTTGAAATACAAAAATACTATTTACATGTCGATATTTCATAAAAGCTGTGCTATTACAAATTGCATAGCCCATCAATTACTGAAGGCTGTTTTAAGCCTTTATTCATTACTTATTCAAGCAGAAATGTTGAACTGAATTTAAAAATGCCCCACACTCAATTTAACTACTTTGCATTTACAGTTGCTACTGAACTATCATACTGTATGAGAATATTACATGTTTTTTTTTTTTTTTGTTTGTTTGTTTGTTTTTTTTAGAAGAATTCATCAGCAAAAATAAAACAGAATGAGAGTGAGTAAATGGTTAGCAGGCAGGGAGCAGTGGTGCTATTTTCTTATATCTTTTCACAACTTTGCATTGGGAGACTTTTTTCCAGATAGCTCAGATTCAAAGTTATAAGAGAACAGCACCCAAGAGTGATAGAAACAGTTGTCATCCCTCGAATATCAAGAAAATAGGTCAACTTTAAACATGTGAGTAGGCAGGAATGCAAGAGGTTTGTCAGGCCCAAATTGGAGTAGGAGGCCTTCATTTCTTTGGTTGCTCAGTTTGACTTTCTTTTGGTTTAGAGATCAAGATCAGGTGAATGGTTAAAAGGGGTCAACTTGAGGCCAGATATGCAGATGCCTGTCCACTTCACAGTCGAGTTGAGCGTG
>OMKZ01027530.1:0-11015 GCA_900302535.1 Neoniphon sammara
ACTTTGCATTTCAATGAACTGACTTCCCTCCTTTTTTTCCTTTTTTATCGGGGACTTTATTTTGAGCCCTGTGAATCACACCAGTCAAGACAGAATGGAACTGAAATTGAAAGCATATCTCCTGCTTGTAACGTGATAGCGCCTTGTTAAAGAGTGACACGCCATAATGTGAGGCAAAAAACTCTATAAACATCTCTCTTATCCCCCTCTCTCTCTCTCCTCTCCTCTCTCTCTGTGTCTCTCCCTGCCTCTCGTTGCCTTAATGCCTCCTGAGTTGCGTCTCAAAGCTGCAAATTTGAGTCTAATTTTGAGTCTATGAGTGTTATACCATTTGTCAGCGTCTAGAGTGATCTGTCATCTTTCAACCGGGCCCATACGGCACCGCGTTTTACCCACAGAGAGGCAGAGGGAGAAAGCAAAAGATAGAGAGAGTGCGGGAAAAAGCTGATGGATAGAGACAGACAGAGACAGAGGGACCATATGGAGTTTCATAGTTTTAGATTTCTCTCACAAATGCTTTTCTCAAACTGACTCGTGTTGTTTTTATTACTCCTGACAGTAGTAAACAGCTGGTGTGTGGGGGGATAGTCTGGATTTCTGTCTGCTGGAGGCTTGTGTGATTGTGTCTGTATGTGTGTGTGTGTGTGTGTGAGTGTGCACGTGTCTTTACATATGTGCATTCAGGCATTATGCATGGGCTGTGCATACCTGTGCATGCAGGGTATGTGTATGTGTGTGTGTGTGTGTGTGTGTGTGTGTGTGTGTGTGTGCGCACGCCAAATCTGAATGCATCCCACCACTCTGTTTATGGCTTGTGCAGCGTGAGAAGTGTGTGTAAGAGCGAATGCTACACACCCAGCAGCCATGTCCAATTGAAATAGATTGGAGCCATGGAGGCAGGGTAATGCTGGGTGTGTATGCAGTCCTGGTGTAATCTTCATACTCCACCTAGCCGGTCTGTTTTCTCCCTCTTTCTCTTTATACATAATGAGATCGATAGGCACGCGGGCCCATGTGGAAAATAGAATCAAAAACGGAAGAATGTGCGTTTGTCTTTTGCTGGAAATTTTTTCGCATTTTTAGGGGGGGAGGTTTTGCTCTCCGTGATCTCGTCCTCCCCTGACCCTGAATCAAATTCATCTAGCCTCACCTCTTTGTGTGCTGCCATCAGTGAGAGCTGTCAATAGCTGATATTTTGTGACAATAATCAATACCTGCAGATTTTACCATGTTCATGCCGCAAGGAAATGTATTCTTGTCAATGTGGAAAAGACTCTGAAACAGGATTTAGACCAAAATGGGACAAAACCTTCCGTATAAACACAGGATGATAATAGTAAACATTCATTCATACTCTCTGATCAAAACGCCTTATTAGAATCAAATCATGTTAAGGGCTTCCCATAGAAAACCAGTGTAGTGTTGATCTATTCTATAATAGCTATATAATCAACAAAACCGCATCATATCTGTCATATCAGAGGTGGACGATGCTGACTGGATTTTTAAATCAGAGGTCAATTTCAGCTCAATATTTTGATGTCAACATAGCTTACATATCCACAACACTATTACAGCTGCAGACGGGAGTTTTTCCCTCCTGTTATTTAGCTCTAGTTGAACGCAGCAGCATCCGGACTGAGATGTACCATTGATGGGATTTGATGTTTTTATCTCTGACTTTGAGTGACAGGCCGAGGCTAACTATCTCCCTTTGCTCTCTCTCTCCATCTCTCTCCCTATCTCTCTCTCCCTGTCCCTCTCTCTCTCTCTCTCTTTGTCTAGGAGGACAGACGTTTCAGAAATAGAAACAGAAATGCTGTTCAAGTGGGGAGATACACATGGCTGATCTTTATTCATAGTTTCATCTGACGACATTCCACGGCAAGAGGTAATATCCTCTGGGTCAGGAGAGGGCTGTCTGGGAAGGCACACACACACACATGTTCAAACACATGCAGTCTTACAGGCTTGTTTTGTCCCAGTTGCCCGCCGATGAAGTACAGTCAACAACAAACATTAATTTGCAAAGTTCATTGAGTTTTATTTGCATACATGGAAAGCCATGGGTAATACAGAGGGCTGCATAGGCACCCGCATGAGAAATGGCATCCTCAGATATCACAGACGCTGATGTGCTCGCAATTCGCTCCTCCAGCTTTACAGCATCAGCACTCGACACCATCAGCTCGCCTTATCAGAATAAGATAGAGTTAAAGTGATATGGATTTTTTAAGTCTGATACCAGCATCTCTGGATTGAAGCTGCCAATAAACACTTTACAGTGCTGCCACAAAGCTCTTGGCATCATGAAGGACCACTGGCGGCATTGGCTGTGCACACATAAATATGAATAAAAATGTAACAACCAGACAAGAAAAAAGAGAGGTACCTGAAAAAGATGGTCATATGTGGTTGCAGAGCTATTCGGTTGTAAGTAAAAGGGAGGAGTGTGAGGGTAGATTTGTTTCCAAATGTGTGACACAGTGAAATGCCTTGTCTTTAGCCCTAGTCTCTACTCCAAATGACTTGAGCATGTCAACTTATTAAACCTGAACAAACAGCTGGTTTATGGTTTTTGCTACAGCTAACTACCTAGCATGCTAATTTGCCACCGCAACCAGTTTTTACGTTAACAATTCTAATGCATTCACATAAGTACCATCTTTTGACTTGTAAATAGCATTCATGTCAACATCGAGCTTGTAATTACGACTAGGAATCTCTTAATCTTTTGAAGTTCTGATAACTGACTGGGAGATAAAGAAATGCGTATCTAGAAAATGACGGTTGTTAAACATAAATAAATCCCAATTGAATGCGTCTTTTATCATGCATTTTTTCAGCCTGTCACAAGAGTTAGCATATTTTGTTAAATTAACATTTTGATAGTGTTACCTTTTGGTATAGACTAGAAGAATTAACATTAGCATACTTTACTTTCCTGTTCACTTACTTTCCAACTGACGTGAAAACTTTATTGATGGGGATCTTTCCAAGCTCTACCTTACTTCCCATATGAGGTGAACACATCATAAAGCATCCGAGGAAGGAACCTTGTTTGAAAGTAAGTAGAAAAGAAATAAATCATTTGAGACAGTCTTCATAGCCTGGAACAATGTGCAACTGCATTCAAGGCTATACTCCACTATATTTTGTGTACTTTTTGGCTATGAAAAAGAAATCATGTTTTTATATACAGTATGCAGTGGATAAGGCACCAACAATTGATTTATCCACCATCAAACTAAACCTTGAGAGGCTCTGCTGCAGTTGCAACAATATTGCTAGTTAGCTAAACTATGCCAGGGCACTCCGTCTGACTATTAAAACTATAGGGTGGGGGAAAAATTCTGAGCTAGATTGAGTATGAAATAAGTGAAAAGTTATAAAAATATCAAGAAGAAGGAATATTAGAAATATTAAGAAAATATGTATATTTATGGCTTATATCACAAAGTCCTTTTTTTATATGGAAAAACACTGTGATGGCAGAGAAAGAGATACAAACACACACACACTGGGGACACACACACTTCCGTTTGTGTGTTTGCTCAAATAACACTGCCACTGCTCAGGCTGTGGAGTCCTTCCTTTATGAGTAGTGAGTGATTTAGCCCTGAGAAGCAGAGTGCTCTCTTAGACCAGTCAAAGCCACTCAGTGCTCAGTGGCAGACAAGAGGATGGGACACTCTGCTGTCGCCTCTAAACCTCGGACGTCCACCCGGTTAGCTGAAAGTTTACATGCTTTCCTGTATCTTGAGGAAAATCCATGACCCCAGAACCCCTTATATGGGACGGGCCTGATACTGATGGCTACATTTTTAGGTTGAAGCTGCCACCATTTTGTGCTGATAGTAGAAGAAGAAGAAGAACAAGAAGATCAAATATCAAGTATCATAATATTATCATAATATTTAATCAAATCTATCTATCATATTAGAGGTGGATAACACCAACTATCCAGTATCCAGTGTTTAATTAAAGGTGAACATTGGCCCAATATAGTGGAAAATTGATAGTGGACAAACTTATGCAAACACGTTCCCACACATTCTGTGTTTTCAGACATGTATGGGTGTTAGATAATGCATGCAAAGATTCTGTACAGCCCCGTGGTACCATTTAAACCTAATTAATTAGCAGTATATTTGAATTTAATCTCAGCTTTCTGGCTCCCTAGTCAATCAGCAGCCTTAATCTCTTCTATGAAGAATTCAGCAGCATATAGCTTTTAATGTGTTGCATGCTGAATGCACTACACGATATAAGAGATATTATAGTTAAACTGTTTTTGATTTTTGAATTTTGATCCCAGTATTTTGGGATCGAAGCTGACAGTGTTTTGGCATTTTTCTTGCCACATATTACAAAAAAAAAAAAATCACCCAAATTCGATGTTTGTCCCCCAAGTTTTATTCTTGTCAAGGATGAAAAGCCTCTGAAATTTAGCATTTAGACCATCATAGGACACTAAAACTCTCCATTGAAACCCATACAAATGAAATACTTTTAGGTGGGTCAGCAGCTTGTGAGGCAGGTTTCACTGAAGGTTTTTATAGACTGGAGTAACCTCCATTATATTGGCTGTGGACAACACTGACATACAGATATGTGATTTTATACTTGGCTCAACATATCGTTTAAACGAGTGCAGGCACTTTTTTTGCAATATGGAGGAAATTTTTGTCAAAATAAGCCAATTCCATCCAGCCTTTCTAATTCGACTGAGCCACAACTTGCATAAAAAATATTTGGACCGAAGCCCAGCATGTGTGGACATATGAGATTTTCGACTTACAGCAGCGAGTGACTTGATTCAGCAGCAGTCAGCTCCTCTCTTACACTGCAGCAGGTCGACAGTATTTACCCAGCAGCTAATGGCCCATAGGTCAAGGGTCGCACTCTCTCACGTCTCCACTGCGCCCTTTCTCTCCGACCTCATCTCATGGCCGTTCGGGTAATGCTGGACGACCCCACCGGCATTAACTGCACACACACACACACACACACACACAAATGTGCCAGTCTGCAGACACACACGCACACACACACACACAGAGGCACACAGGCATTCATAAGTGCCCGCAGATACTGAATCATATGCATGCAAGCTTTCACACGACTGCAGACACACATTCTGTTGTACACTCGCCCACCGCATACCACGACACACCCCATGAAACATTCATACACATGCACGCGTACAGACACGCACGCACGCACACACACACACACACAGCAAATGCACCCCTCTTCATATATGCATGATAGGGAGATAAAGCAGAAAGGTCGATTCCATTAGACGATCACCTTTTAATGTCACAGTGCCTGGAAAGAGCAACTGCGACCTCCCAGTCTGCACCTCACATCACAGTGTAATCAGACCGCAGCAATCCATCCCAGAGGCCCAGGCCATCTCTCTCTCTCTCTCTCTCTCTCACACACACACACTCACTCACTACTGTAGGGTTTGACTGATATACCAGTCTGCTGGTAAATCGAGCCGATACTGGGGTGTTATTAAAAACAGAAGAATTGTCCAGCAGTCGTCCAATTTTAATACAATGACGGTCTCTCATGGAGGGTTTGCGATATCTAAAACCGTAAATGAAGCCTTTCTCATAACACAGGGATGGAATGTTCAAAAGTGGGTAGCATAACATGGAAAGAGATGATGCTCATTGCATATTCAGCACAATCCACTATGAAATTTTTGCATCAAATCTGTTACAAATTCCAGATTTGTCAAAATGAATAAATTGCAGCCACCACGTTGTCTTAGGAAGAGGATACAGGATTTTCGGGGGCCGGGTTACATGCATCAGAAGTGCATGTGTTAATATAGCTTTCAGTGGAGAGTAGTGTAGTAGATTTTAGTGTGCCATGTCTGATATGGAGGAGCTTGTTTGATTCGATGCTGATTGATCAGGTCCACGCTGGTTGCCTATGGCAACCCTTTGACGTGAATGAATTCTAATGCAACATTTGATCTGTTTTTGCACATGTATGCATAAATATAATTTATGTGAAACTGGTTTATCATTATTATAAGGAGAAGTAGCATCACTGTTATCCTGGGTTTGAGTAGAGAGTTGTCGTGGAAAATTGTCTAAATGCTGTTTCACAGCAGTGTGTCCACCCTGACAAGAAAAAAACGGTCATTTTAGAATTTATTTGGCATGGAAATAGTCTAAAAAGAAAAAAACTAGTAGAGTTACATTAAATATTGGCACAAGTATTGGCAGCTTAAATCCAAAAATATTGGTATTGGTATTGATATCCCCTATTAATAATCTATTATAAACTCATGGCTGCCACTACACTGGTCCATATAGCGTGCACAAGCATACCTGCTACTGTGTAGATGAAGCCTATTTTAATACCGTTTCCTGGCAGTGTGACTGTTGTTGTGGATGATTGGCTAGCCCTCTGAATGGCCCTGATTGGCTGATGTCAGAGTGATTTTTCTGAGGCTAATCCGTCTGAAACACACACAGGCGAAGACACATGCGTTCGCGCACGCACGCCCACTCACACCCACACAAACGCACACGCAAACACAGGTGTTTTCTCTGTATGCCCGCCACATTGTCTGAATGTTAATTACATGCAGAAGGCATCTGGGCCCGTCCATTGCTAATCCTCTTTTAATTATATGTGTCCTCACAATGACACAAGGTTTACAATGGTGATTACAGCCATATTAGACATAGTGGAAAATAGGTAGGGCTACGTCATGGGAAATGGCAATCATCGTAAAGCAAATATGAGTGTTTGTTTGTCCACTGCAGCGGTGGTGGCTGCGGGTTGCATGTGTGTACATGTGCTGGCTCTAACTATTGTTTTCCTTTTTATCTGCCCCGCTAAATCTGTCTGCATAGCATCCATGTATCCAACATGCAGGTATGCTCTGGCTGTTTGCTTATACATCATGTGCAGGGATGTAGTGGAAGATTAACCCGCCTTAACTCAGTTTGCCTTCCTTTAAACGGCTGACATAAATCCTCATGACATGAAATGTATAGTATATGTAATAGTAAATCAGGTTTAGCTGATGGATCTGGTCTTTTATAGGGAATAATTGATTTTTTTGTTATATTTGTCGTCGGTTGCTTTGTGGTGATCCCAGACTGGATGTAATACTGCAGTTTAACCACCTTTTTAATCAATGGCCACATCACTATGTCGTGCGCGTATCCATCCCCACATCTCTCCTGCATTATTCCGCAGGATTTCACAAGCGCGCCGAGACTGCAGAGCGCGTGCAAAAAGTGGGATTTTCCGCGATTTCCTGCACCGCTATGTCTCACGTTAAATATGGACTCGGCGCTGGCTGCGCTAGCGAACATGCAGTCAATTCTGTGCCAACGAGAGCCACTGAGGAATGTCCCCCAACATTGGCAGGCCGCTGCAGACCAAACATCTGTTGTCGTACGCGAGCCTAGTCCCAGTCAGAACAATGCACAATGTATCAGCCACGAGGAAATAGCAGGCATAGCGGCACTGATGCGAAGCATATAGCTGTCCTGCTGGACCTGTGGGATAGTACACTGCTCAAGGCTATAAAAATGACAGAACGCAGACAGATTATGCACACAGACTCAGAAATAAATGTACAGTACACACAGACACACTCAGGCATCCAAAGGCTCTTGTGCAGAGTGTTTGTCACAGCCAGCGAGAAAGGGTGGATATTTGGGGAGAGCAGAGGTTCTCCCAAGTGTGTGTGAGATGGCGAAAGAAAATAAACTGCATGGACGCGCTCACACACACACACCTCCCCTGCTTTAAAGGGTCCTAAGGGAGCTCCTCTCAGTGTGTAGGGGGGAAGCCATGAATAAAACGCCCATTTGACCCTCGGCGCTATAAAGCCTGTCTTTGTTCGGCCTCACAGGACCCTCTTTATCCCTCCTCCATCCTTCTTTTCCTCCTCTCCCTCACTCGCGCTCTTTCTTAGATGAAATCTTGCCCTTTTGTTTTCTTCTCCATCCTGTCATGGCCCGGGCCTTCATGCAATATTCATGAGCCTCAGTGGGTTTCTCTACTGGAGACGTACAGTGGACAGCACAGTGGCGCCCCACATTGCAGCAGCGACCTTTGCACCCCGGCAGAGTTGACCTCTGACCTCTGTTGATGCTGGCTAGCGGCCTCGGTGCCGCTCATTAATCACATGACCACCAGTGGCCTCCAGATAAAGGGATTTAGAGGCTGAGACTAGACGCTATCTGTAGATATGTGGCAATGGAGGAATTGTGCGGAGGATAGAGCAGTGTGTGTGTGTGTGCGTGCCAGTGTGCGACCTTGTGTGTGAAGCCTATCCTCTGCAGCAGATTCCTGTGAAGATTGCCTATGGCCTCTCTGCCTGTGTTCCACTGCAGGACAATGGTCTCCTTTAGCTGCTTGGTGTGTGTGTGTGTGTGTGTGTGTGTATGTGTGTGTGTGTGTGTATGTGTTGGAAAAGGCTGCATGGCTGAACACTGACTCAGTATGCCTCTGCTGTCTCTCTTCTCACGCAGGGAAACAGTGAGATCACATGCCCCTCAAACACACTCATGCAGAGAGTCAAACCAGGGTTAGACCGATACCTCCGTTGGCCTTTTATTAGGGATCACGTATCGACCAATCAGTGTTCTCCACCTCTGATATAACAGAAGATCTTCCCTGATCACAGCCAGTGAACATGTTTGGTTATTATTTTTGTGTCAGCTGACCATAGAAACCATTCCTGTGTGGTGTGGGAGGATCCCAGCAAGCCAGATTATGTCATGCTGGAGGCGGCCAAGTTCAAGCCAAATGAGCACAAAATTTTTACAATATATTATGGCACAGTAAGGATTTGTGTCGAAACTGCTGTGGAAACTGTTTCACTCTGTATCAGGCAGATATTCAGCTCCCGATAATACAAAACGGGACTGTATTTACTCAGGTTTTCTAAGGCTGGTGCATGGCCGTCGTATCAACATCTATTCAGTGTCAAAAATGTTTGCTGGGATTTTTCTCAGCAGCTTCAGGGGTGTCAGCCTGTAAAGCCTGCTATGAAGTCTGCCTCATGCTGCCTTGAGGAGCTGCTAAACCACCCAAAATAATCACATTAATATGGGTTTCAATGGAGCTTTAGTGTCACATGACGGACTAAATACTGTTTCAAAGGCTTCCAAGGAAAAAAACAAATACTGAAACACTGCATCTTTTCAATTTTTTGGCATCGGTTTAAAACCCCTTAAACTCTGATTTCCCGTACATCACACTTAGTGAAGTATTCAAAGCCAAGGTGGCATTGTTTTATGGCTGCAGAATTACATCAGATAGAAAATATCTACATGTCTTGTGCATCATTGGGATCTTTGGGCACCTTGGGATCTCTACTAGAATTTAAAATAAAGTTCTTTGGGTTTGAACAAAGCTCGGCCGCACAGGAATGACAAAGCCATTGATGGGAGCAGCTGGGTGGAAGTGGCTTTAAGGGTATTCAGCATTGGCACAAACTATAGGTTGTGAAAAAACTTGAATTGTAACTCCAACTTTGATGGTTTCAGTGTTTGCCACGGCTGCTGAAAAGCTGACATTTTAGAAATACCCCTGACACCACTGATATAAAGACCTGTATACACACAAGCACACACAGAAAAACAAGCTCACACACACACACAGTCATAACGTCATGACTACAAAGACATGCGCAAACATAGAATCCACATACAACACAAACACACTCCACATTGGAATCAGCCCCGGGGGGAGGGGGCGCCGTCTCACCCCTGACCCTGTCAAAGCTCCTCAAACGGGACGATGCCCGCCAGCCGAGAGGAGAGAAGAGGAGGCAGGAAGGAGGAATGAAGGATGTTTACAGTGTATATCTGCACCGCGGCGGCTGTCTCACTCCGTCTATCTCCGCCCTATCTGTTTTCATTCCTCGCCCTCGGTATCAGCGAAAATTTCAACGATTTAAATTCTATCTGGGCTCGCAAACATCTGTCACTGTCTTATCAGTGGATAATGGAAAGATTTACAGGCATTCACAATTTTATGGAGTCGACTCCCCTTCGCTTTGCTCTATCTCCCCTTTACCTTCACTCCTCCATCTCCCATATATCATCCTCTCTCAACGCCCACACATGCATACATGCCTCGCACATACACATACGCACACACACACATACATACGTACAAACATACATCAGCATGCATGCCATCCCCCATTCACTTTTTTCTCTCTCTCTTGTGCACACACACACACAAACACACACACCTCCCAGAGGATTCTTGGTTCTCCAGAGATTAAGGGGTTGCATGGATGATGTTGCACCAGCCCCCTCCATTCCCCTGGCTCCCATCCTTCCTCTGCTCGCCCTCCATTCCTCCCTCCCTCCCTCCACCCTCGCTCACTCCTCCTCCTCTTCTTCCTCTTCTTCCTCATCCCCTCTCTCTTCCCCTCAGTTGCTTGTGCCACCAGCTGGGCTTGGCAGGGTCCCAGGCTGCCCTGGGTTCTGCTCGACTAGCTTTTCCGCTCTGGCACGGCACCACAGGTCCATCATGCTGTGCATGTGCGTGTGAATGTGTATGTGTGTGCGTGTGTGTGCGCGCGCGCGTGCGTGTTTGTGTGTGAAGGAAAGAAAGTGAGTATGTGTGCTTGTACATGAGATGGTAAGACTTTCTGATAAGGGTACATGGATTATCATTAATTAATGCATGGATTAATGCATTAATTAAAAAATAATCATCTAAACAAATGTTTATGCTCTATATTATTGATTGATATACCATAATAGTGGTTCATCCTATATCCAGTTTATGAAAACTTTTACATTTTCTGTCCTAATCATTGTCTGGTAGATCTTTCCTGGACAAATCCTCTGTCGTAACGCATCACTTCCTGACGAATGAGCTTGCAGACAAATTATGACTGAAAAAGATTCCTTTAATTATTTCTCAGACAAAAAACACATTTCTGAGGTAGGGTGTAACTTCAAAACACAAACTATGCAATGAATGCATATTTAAAAAACATATAT
>OMKZ01027531.1:0-21129 GCA_900302535.1 Neoniphon sammara
GATGACTTGGGGGGAGGGGGGGCAGTGTCATGTGCTGAAGTGAGCTCACAAAACCTCTCACATGAGGTTGTAAAAGATATCATTTCTTGGCTTGACATAAACAAACGGCATTTAAAAAACACTGTGATCGGGGAACAAAGGAGAGAATGGGGGAGGGAAAGACGTCTGGCAGTATCTATGGTCCCGGGAGGGCCGGGTCTAAACCAACCTGGTAGCCAACCATCTGACCGAGTCACATTGTCGGACCACATGTCTTTGCCATGTGCCCTCGTCATGTGGTTGCAGAATTCCACTGAAAATCCATTCATTCGCTGCATCACAGGCTCGCAATTTTTTTTTTAAAACACCATTAAGACGGAGCAGATGAGTTTGAGGAGGAGGAGGGGGGGGAGCGGCTACTCTCTCGTTTAAGGAGGAGGTTGAGGGTGAATCGAATCCTGCCCTTCTTTGAGGCAACTGTCCATAAAGTAAACAATCTATTCAAATGGATGAAAAGCCTCTGGGTTAGAGCACGGACAAAAGAGCAAGTGTGAGAAGGCTGATGCAGAATAACCGAGTTAGCAGAGAAGCACATTTGGCATTTTCTCTTCGTAAGTGTAATAACCCAGATTTCTATATGACTTGTCTCAACAAACATAATAAATGGTCAATACATTAATAAATAACTAAAATGCTGAGCTGTAGCAGAGCAACACTTTTACTTGCACTGCTGTCTTCATTATTAATTAGAGCCCAGTCAGCAGAACTGAACTAGCACGAGGGAATGCAATGTAATGACATTATGATCAAAATAACAATACAAATACTGACCTAAAAACGTTCATCAAACACTTCAGGCACTTCTGAGTTGCTAAGTAACAGTGTGCTTGCATGCAGACTGTTGCTGAATGTGAATATGCTGGATTCCTGGCAGTCAAATTAAGTATTACAACAGTGCATTGAGAGGAATAAGAGGCGTCAGTTCAGGGTAAGTTTATAAAATGCTTTTGTGTCTTTAAAAGAAGATAGGTAGTGGACAGTCTTATCACATAAATAATCACCTTTTGTCCTTACACTTTGAACAGTCAAAGGAGCTGCATGTGTAGATATGACTACACCTCTGGACACACACAGTCAAATGCTCTGTACTATAAACTGGGGGCAA
This sequence comes from Neoniphon sammara, assembly GCA_900302535.1. Classification (NCBI taxonomy): domain Eukaryota; kingdom Metazoa; phylum Chordata; class Actinopteri; order Holocentriformes; family Holocentridae; genus Neoniphon; species Neoniphon sammara. The sequence continues at coordinate 1,145 of OMKZ01027531.1, forward strand.
GCCATTTGTTGCATTACTCATGATCCAGAGCCAAAGTAGGAAATGCTGATGGATGAAAAGAGGTCAAGACTATCTAACTACATGATGCCTGTACAGTCTATTGATCCAAGAGGAACTCTCACAATGCTTAATGACATAACCCGTCAAAAAACAACCTTGGTACATGAGTTGTTCCATGGAGTAAGAATTTGCCTCTCTATTCCAACCAACCTGGGTTGTTAAAAACAGACCACGGCCCAAATTTATACCTACAACTGAAGAGCGGAGACGTTTTATGTGGAGCATCCAGTGATGATCCAATGATAATTATGTCGTCACTGTGTCTTTTTATGAATAAACGAGATGATTTGGGGTCAATTTTTTGGCAGGGTGCAAAATGATGCTTTTGACTTCATCTGAGGGTTAATTCACTGCCCCAGGACCAACACTGAGTCCCATCATAAACTACAGACTTCTTCCATAATAACGGTCATTATGAAAGGAGCACTCACACATCCAGAGGTAATACATGATCTTCACCGTCTTCTGAAACTCTACTGGTATATCCACTGTGATGTCGTGGTAGAAACACGGGCCCACAGGGAAGTTCTCTGGGAGCGGAGGCCAGTTGTTTTTCCTGCCTGAGACGGGAGAAAACATATCAAGCTTGTGAATAAATAAAACTGTTTTTTTTTGGTTTTTTTTTGTCTTTAGAGGACGTTCTGTGGATTTTGGGACAAATATTTGGCTGCGACGGCCGTGGTTTGGTGTGTGCATGGCGGCGGCTGTCGCTGACCTCCTGAGGCACTGAGTGACTGCATTTCCCTCTCTCGACGGTCCAGCTCTGCAGCCTTCCTCTCCAGCTCCTCCTGTCTCCTCAGCAGCTCTGTGGCGGCTCGCGACTGCTCCTACACACACACACACACACACACATACACAAAAAAGGGTTTCATCTCCCCGATAAAGTACAAAAGCGTGCGAGGTGTTCCCAACTGTTTGGCCGGCTGCTTTGTCGGCTCGCCAGCCGCCTTTCTCTCGCCGTATGAGAGCGGAAAGTAATTCTCAGTTTCTACTTCTGAGATAAATTTAACTCTCCGTGGAGTAGCACCAGCCGGAGGAGGGAAATCACAACAGCAATCTAGAGCCGGTGGCTGTCCCAAAAGCCTGCGTACAGACAATATATGCCGCTGCAAGTTATTTCGCGCCTGCCTGCATTTCCCTGCAGCTCTCTCTCCCGCTGGCAGAAAACGGCCTCCCAGTGAAACCAGCAGCCATGTTAATTAGTCATTTTCTGTTGCCGATACGTGTCGGAGTCTCTGCTGGTGGTGTTGGATTAAACCTCAAGGGCTGTCAGAGCTGTTTGTTTGTTCAATCACATACGCACTAAGAAAACGGCAGTAGAGAGCAGTGTTTCAGCTCTACAAGTGTCTTCAGTGGTGACAATTAGTCGACAGTACCTGCGTCTGAGACTGGGAATAGGCTGGAGGCTCCTCTGTGGGTTTCATGATGGCCGGCTGCGTGTTGATGGTGGGCGCCGCCGGCTTGGGTACCACACCCGGTGGCGTCTGCGGGGAGAACATATGCACGGAGAGCCTTGTCATCGTTTTAATTAACAGTCGAGCGTATCTCAACTCGATTGAGGAGGTCAACAACGTTTGGAAATAGAATGCACAGCAGCTTTAATCATAATGTGCCGGAGCCAAAGAAAATGTAGCACCTGTAGATGATTAAACAAAACTTCCAGCTATGTTTGGCCACGGAACAGGCTGCTCTCTCCGAGTTCACCGAGGCTTCACGAGATGTTCTAGTTTATGAAGCTGCGGGGTTGATGCGAGGTGAGATTTTCTGCCACCACAAAACTGAATTTGAATTATGTGTTTTATTTTGCATGTGAACTTGTGAGATTGAATACTGCCATTTGAATCTGTATTTTTTTTTTTTTTTTAAATCAAATTGTATTTACTTTGAAATTCAGTATTTTTACAAATGTAGTACATATTTACAAAAGCTACTTTCAATTTCAAAGCCACAATTTTCATATTTAACCACTGAAAATTTATCACACTGCACTTAGGGTAAGCTGGCAGAAAAACTGGGCACAGAAGGCAAGGCAAGAGCAAAAAAGAGGGACTCTCTTGAAGGACCGAAATATTTAAGCTATGTCTTTTTTTTTATGTATGTTCTGACTTATAAAAATATTGTTCTTTTGTCACTGAATGGGCTTGCAGGCAGCACATTAAACTGCAGCAACACTACAAGGAAGCTCTTACTGTTGAATCTAGTAGTAGTCTTTGGCACAGTTGTTGTGGGACGATCAGGTCCTCGGTTCATACCCAATCCCCAATTGATTCTCTATGGTTTCCAGCCACTTGAGTAATGCACCACTGCTCTGAGATAAATATCTACAACTTGTTACGCATTTTTGTTTCAGAAAAAAAAAGGGATTATTATCATTGCGTGAATTCCACATTTTGCACTCATTTAGCTAACCTTTGTTGGGTCTTCTAAAAACTTAAACTGGTTTGATGACTGCACTTTGTGTGATGTGTCAACAGCTATTCTTCTGCTCTACAAAAATGCCTAAGCAATTGAGTATTTGTGAGTAATCTTAAAGGAAAATTACGGTTATTTTCCTTACTTTTACCATCAAGTAATCTCAAAGCTCACATATGAATTGTAAATTCAAATTCAACTGTGTGGTGGCACAAATTTCACCTAATACATTTGGTTATAAGGGTAACTTGCCAAACATACATTTCTTAGGTTCTGCACTGCTATGAGCAATTACTGCTGATTTTAAAAGATGAGGAAGTAGTCAACACCAAACTGGGATTGAATGTTACAGCGTTGTGACAGACTAGATAAACACTTTTTCATTATTTGGGCCCTTGGTGTAATTACTACACTGAGTCACAAAGCTCTCTACTAGTGAATGCTGGGATTTGTATGCCATGCACAGAGACTTGTCTTTCCACTTAAGGCAGTTTTTAATTAAGGGTGCCCATACCATCATATTCTCATTGTTATCATGTGGTGCAAGCCTTATAGAAACAGCAAAGCCTGTCATGCACTGGATCCAGCTCAATAAAAATGCATGAAGATTAATTTTGTAATTAAATGAATCCTCTGAATTCTACTTATGAATAAACAGACAACACTTACTGGTTTTGCATCTGTGAAGGGATTGTACTCCTCCAGCGCTGGAGGAACAGTGTGTGTTGCTTGTGTCACTGATGGATCCTGAGACAAGAGAGATTAAAAGTCTTTAGTAAATGCGGCTTATAAACTCTTCATATAGCTTTCCGAGGATCTCGTCCAGCCTAATATCAGTAGCAATGACTTTCTAGGGTGGAGATCATGGTAAAAATAACATAATCTTGGTATGTCTATCCTGCTTTTACCAAGGATGTAAGTAGTAAAATCACACTCAGAGGAAAACGGCCAGAGTGAAGGAAAGAAATCCTCCGTTATTCTGCCAGCTCAGGGCCAAACAGCACTCTTCATACAAAATGCAACAGGCCTATAATTCAATACGGGCAAAGACGGGATGATTCCAATAATTTTCACGGCGAGAAGTCTATGAATAGCCAGGTCTGTGAGTTTTAGAAGGGTGGTGAACGCCTCTGGCTGCTGCGACAAAAGACAGAAATAAGAAGGCAGGCTTTGTACTCTGCTGGCATGCTGTGCTAAGGACAAAAGCGTTGTGATGCGTATAACCACACTGTAGATCTGCATCGTCGTCAAGGCGAGAGCATTTAAAACAACCCTGTTGGGCCTAGTAAAGGCACAGTACGTTTCGCCACCTAGTACGCAAACTGAAAGATGGCAGCAACCAAATTTAGAGACTGAAGTGCGTTGTGAGGTCGGTCTGAGCTCTGTTTGAACAGTGAGTGGCATCAACGCTGCAGTGCACATATGTTTACTTATGGCGTGTGTCTGACTACAGGCTACATTACATTGTGAAACAGGACATATTACACTGCGTAACAACAAATGTCAACTTTCAAGTGAGTCAAGTTTACTGTCTCCTGTCTCTCTGTTTAAGTATCATTCATGCAAAATGTAGGCATTCCTTAACTTTGTATCGGATTGAGCTTACCATCAGCCGTTTTCAGTCATATACTAGTTTCATTCAAGATCCTAATCAGGATTAATATCCAATCTGTGTATTCCAGGCAAACTATCTCAGTCCACTTCAGTCCTCTTGTCGTCTCCCTGACTGTGGAATTTCTGGGACCCTCTCGTTCTCTACGACACACACAGGCTGCTACTTGTCACCAGACCAGGGTCATTAATATTTCAGAGTGTGCTGTGTTTAATCTTTAATGCTGCCCTACTGTACGGCCAAAAACGGACATGTTCCTACCCACTGAGTGCAAAATTTTGAACTTGAAAATATCCAGAAATAAGACAGCAGAAATCAAATGACTAAGCCTTGTCTACCTGTTGCATGTTTGTGTGGAAAAACAATAATCAAATTTCATCAATTTCTTGTGTCCCCTAACTGTGTACAATACTATGCAAAAATCAGAGACCACCCTTTTATTCATTCAATTCCCTGTCAAATGGCCATTTAGTACTTCTGGTGTCAAACAATAATACAGGAAACATATATCCAGGAGAAAACTACACAAAAAAACCCTACATCAAACACAAGTAAAACATCAAAGCCATTCTTCCAATCTTAAAACCAACAAGTCACAGCTGTTTCCGCCCAACAAAAGGTGTTCCCAAACGTGTCACTGACATTGTGTTACCACACTTTTCCGTCAAAAGCAACACCCGCGTTCACACAAACAACTACCCAAGCACAGCTTACACATTTCTATCTCACGTGCATCCAAAATAGATATTTATGATAAGGTGTAAGATAGGGGCCTAATTGATTCATTCTAATTCATTAATTTGAGAAGATCCAAAGGCGTTTCTCTCGATCCTTCTACTGTGGGAAAACAATTCGATGCTGTGGATCTGAAAGGATGCATATCTCTCAAAAAGCCACAACAGAGAAAAGAGAAAAGAAAATGTGCACTAGAACACCAAAACTGGACACCTGAGATGTGCAGCAAGGTCTTATGGACTTTATCAGTCTAAATTTGAGATTTCTGGAAGTAACAGAAGGCCGTATGTACACTGCAAAGGCCATGAAAGCCTCTCACCGTGTCTTCAGCGTGGTGGAGGATCAGTGCAAGTTTGGGGATGTTCAACACACCTGGAGTCGGTAATTTGATTCTGACTGAAGGCATCGTGCCAGCTGATCAATGCAAACAAATCTTAATACATCATACAATACCCCCTAGGAAAAAAAATCTGATTGGGTTCAAATTGGATCTGGAGCAAGACAGAGAAGCCAAGCACACTGCTAAGAAGATCAAGACACACTTCTCAAACAAAGAAGCTGCCGCTGCTCTCAGGCCTCACTGAACGTGTCTGGGATTTACTTGGGGCTGGAAGCAGAAAATGCAACCAACTTCTATGACTAAATGTTGGGGGTGTTTACAAGATATCACATTTATGTCATCATATTTATTTAAAAAACAAACAAAACACTCAAAGCAAGTCTCCCAGTGAAAGTGGAAGCTTTAAGAAATGTGGAAAATAGTTTCTTTTGTTCTGACATGAAACAGTAAATAACTTGCACTTAATGGCCATTTAAAGGGGTGGTCTCTGCCTTTTGAATTCCTATTATGGTCCTGAAAATAAAGTACATATTGTTCTACCTAAGCGGGCTACACAGATTAATTATCTTACCAGTTAGTTACATTATATCCAAGATCTCAACACTATGCCTCCTGCACTTTGTTTGAAGGTGACGCTGAGGTGCATAACACACTGCAGGTACCAGCTGGAGGCAGTGCTTTCTATAGTCCCTGACTCTGCGCTTCAATACTGATTTAGCTACTGAGACCGGACAATGTGTTACTGCCTCATAGGGCTTTCTATTAACTCAAGATATGGCAGCCTAATTTCTGTAATTAGCCCACATCCTGAGAAATAGGCCGAAACAGAATAAACCGTCTGATGCATGACTGGGAGTGATGAAATCCAGCAGGAAGGTAGCCAGCGGGGATCCGGGCACCACCTGTCGCCATGACAGCACCATATGATTTCATGAACTATTGAAGATAGCTCAGAGAAGGGCATGAAGCTCCATTTGTCCTCGGGCGAAAGCATACGCCAAGAAAACAACAGAGAAATGGCAGGACAGCAGGGGAGTACTAATCATACTGCAGAATGTTAATGGAGCTCCTTGAATAATGAACTTTTCATGTGCCTGTATGGTCACAACACAGGTCTGGTGTTTGGTTGGCTAACAACTGTATTTTCACTGATGATGAAAGATGCTGAATTATTTAAGAAGTCATTCTGATAAAATACTGCTTAAACAATTAAAGAAATCTTTTACCCTAGCCCTCTCCTCTTTATTAATGCATGTGTATACGACCTGCACTGTATTTGTTAATTCATTATTAGCAGGAATATGGTTTGATGCAACACCAGCACAGGTTTCTGATCAAACCTTTCCTCCAATGTGGATGTTTTCTTTGTGCCGGCCCAACTGCGGTTCTTTATGGTTTCATAAGCCATCCACACACACTAAGGTGTGTGATGAGGTGATTTCAGTTTCATTATGCTCTTCTCACACATACCCTCACACTGCTAATATGCTGTGTGTGTGTGTGTGTGTGTGTGATAGAGAGAGTCAGAGAACAACTCTAACCATCCTTCTCAATAAAAAAAGGGCAGAGACTCCTTATCAGCACACTAGTGGGCTACAGAGCAACATTAGATGCATGTTTTCTCTGAGGTGAGATACTGTTAACGTCTTGACACAGACTGTTGACAGATACAGGCCTAAGTAAAGCCAAAGGCATAATGAAAGCAGTAAAATTTGCAATCAATCACACAACCATAAAAATGTGGAACTTCTTTTTCTTTGAGAGCAAGGGCATATGTTCAGAATCCCAACGGCTGCCTCTTATCAGCTTTACAGCTAAAATAACTAGCTTAAATATTTCCTGTGTCTTAGTGTAGCTTTATACAGAAATACAAGTCTAAATTTCACGCTTACATTGAATAATCTATTGTACAAACGGTACCGTTTTTAACCAGGGCAGACAAATCTAATGTTCGTAAAAACAGCAAGAACACACTAAAAGCAGGGCATCACTGGCTCTCTTTTCTAAAAAATGGGAGCCGTGTTGGATTAGATACAAGTTAAGATTTAACAACAGCAAAGGTGTTGTATAAGGTAAACAAAAGGCAAATACACCATCATTCCAACCTTATAACCTGCTCCAGTGTAAACTCAAGGCAACTCTAGCTATATCATCACTCGGGCTAACACCAGAGAGCAAGCTAACACACACTACATTCAGTTTACGATAACGTTACATGTCACGTGTCACTCAAATCAAGCAACGACAAACAAATTAAGTGACAGTCAAATGCGTAAGCAGCAGGAACTAAATGGAAGCGTTAGCCAGCTTCTGGTAGTAAACCACAGCGAACTGTTGGCTAACACGGTTAACCAAGCCATCGTCAGTCAGTTAACGCTTGATAATGCAGCAGCTGACGCTAAGTAAGCTAGCTACCTGGAAGGGGTTGCTGAAGTCCGGATCCGCGAACGGGTTGCTGTCGAAATCTGACATTCTACTATGAGGATGTCGTTGGTTCTTTCTTTTAAATCTGTCTGAAAACTATCAGAAACAACCAAATTTGTAGCTACTTCAAAACAACGACTTGCGTTGACGCAATCACGAGAGACGGTCGGAGGTGAAGTTAACTGTGGACTCAGGTTGAATCCAAAGCTGCAATACGAAAGATAAGTCACTACGGATAGTGGAATGCGGTACAACGTGACGCCAGACGGAAGTAAAGTCACGTCACACCCGGTGCAACTTGTAGCTTACTGGCAAAACTTGGAACGTTTTGTTTCATGCAGCCCATGTATACCAGATTACGTTAAAATTAACATCAAGGAGCGTAAACTATATATAAGCACTTTTCACACGTGCATTTCTTACCCTAGGCTAACCTAAGCCCTGGGCTTAAGTAGTCTAAAACCAGTGATGCAGGATGGACAAGCTATTACCTATAGCCTAATCATGATAATGAAAATAAGTAAAAGAAATACCAATATGGAGAAAATCATTTACACTCCAAGAAAAACATTACTTTGCTATTCCATTTCCGTTCCCAAAGAAAAACCTCCTATCACTTTCACCATTTCACAAATGAAAAGGTCGGTAAAGTGAGTTAAGATGTGTTTACTCAACATAACCTGACAAATTCACATTTCTGCCAAATATAGCTCCATCTGTAAGTTTTTTTTTTTTTTTTTACTGACAAAGCTTTTAATTTATAGATATCTCACTCTTAAACTTTAAGTGTTTTAAAGGCCTGCTGGAGAAATGAAATGTGGTCTTTTTAATGGCAATTTCTTTGTCTCTCAGGTCATTCTGAGACTACTCGGGATGTTGCTGAGTTATTGTGATGATGATTGGGAGAGGTGTCTGAAAAATTCCTTTAACGTGTAATATTGATTGAATTATTTTATGGTCTGTCAAGCCTCATTTGACAACTTGCTATAAGCTTTGTTCAGTGATTTCATTTGATGCCATTCATATATACCCTAAAAATCTTGAGTTCATTAATTCATACATTTGTTCATTTGTTATTCATGTTTTTATTTATTTTAACAAAACTTAGAGAGCTATATGGAGATTAATTATAGGGAGATTAATTAATTACCATGAGGAAACACATGGGGAACACCCTATAGACTACCAAGTTGCAGGTCACTTGAAGTTCAGTCTTGTTGTAGTGCCCCCTATTGGCCAAGCCATGTCACTCCATTCTTCCAGCCAAGGCAAATAATAAGGAACAGAATTTGCTGCACGGACAGATACATGCAATAAAGGGCAAAGTTCATACGGCAGTTGCAACACTCAATAATATTATTAACACTATTTTGATTGATGTTGTTTTTTGCAGGAATAACGACTTTTTTGTCCAGTTTCCTCTTCTGTGAAAAGAGTTTGCGCTATCGCTAGTCTTTGTTACCTTGGCAACAAAAGGACCAGGCGCTTTGTTATAGATCTAGAACTTACAAAACAGACGTCAGCTGGGAGGGGCCAGCATCTCGGTGAGATGACTTGAAACTATCCGTTCTGCTAACTGTAGATCTATGGCTGGCCTGTCTCTGTTGCCCTGTCATGTGACACCAACTTGTCCAACTCACACTTCCGCTACTGCGTGTGAAAAGTTGGTTGAAATCTCGGGGAAGTTTGGCTTTGCAGTAATATTGTGGAAGTAGTCACATTAATACATTTTCAAGTTATTCAGCCGTTTGTAGCTCTGAATAGGACAAGAGAGAGGTGGACGCCGTATCATTTTATTATTCGTACTTTTGTGAATATTGAGCATGTCGACGAACACCTTGTACAATGACCAAGGAGGAGCAGAGGCTGCCGTGGAAGTGGGACAGGAGAGCACCCCGACCTCCTCCAGCTCCGGGGCTGCGTTTGGACTTTTCAGCGCTGACTTTAAAAAGTAAGCCAGAGCATATTCCGTCTGATATCAGTACTGCCTCCTTTTGACATGTTAGGCTGTCTTAAACTTCACTTTACGCTAGCTGCTTTGAAACAGAAGAGGCCAGCACGCTCGTGCAGCATCCACCATGCAGTGATGGCGAACTGCTATGTTAGCTTTTTCTTTTTCTCCTTACTGTTTCTTATCTTACTATCTTACTTAGGAGCATACTGTTACTTATCAGTATTCTCCTTGTTTGAGGCTACTGTGGGCGCTGGCCTGGAGCAGATCAGATATATACTGTTCTATTTTGTATAATCATTATATATCAAAGTTTCCCCCTTGTGATCAAGGTTATCTTTACAAGGCAGACCACGACTAGAGTCAGCTGCAGCACGCAATCTTATGGACAGAAATATTTAATATACATCTATAAACAATTAGATTATTTGGGGGGCCTAACTTAATCAAAGGAATGGCAATTTCCAGATGACACAGCAACTTCTGTAACCCAGCTTCTGTAGCAATAATCTGTTCATTAAGCTAATCATTGTAAAGGGCATTTCATACAAAGTTGTCAGAGAATAAAGGCTTTGGAATTGGCTCCTGACACTTAAGTCTACACTGTGCTCCATATTTTTGTACATTAATAGTAAGTAGTAGGGAAGCTTTCTCAGTGTGGATCTTGCAAATAAAGATATATCAGTGATAGTCAGCAGATATGGCCAACTGATTACAGTGTATAATGAGTGATTGTCCTGCTATTCCTAACAAATATTACCACTATGAGTAGACACTCCATACATTCATACAGCAGACATCCTTAATCCAGCACGGATAAGAAGTTTGTAGCAACCAGATTTTCTGGGACTGCAAAGAAACACATCATTTCTAACATGACAGCCTAACCTCAAGCCCAACATCAGAATCACCCTCACAACTATGTAGGTTAAGAGAGTGATATCACCGATTAATATACCTAAAAGACAGGCCTTCAGCATTCTCCCTCAGTTTTCTTTCAATATGTGATTACAATGTGAATTTGAGTGTAAACACTGTAATCAGTGTCACATTGCTTTCAGCCTGGAAGCACTATAAGGCCTAGATGTTCTTTACCTTATTTTGCATTCAATTAATTTTTCAGTATCCTCATTAGTGTAGATCTGGCTAACATTAAACAAGAATAATCATGTATGTAAAAATTCAAATTGGCATTTGATACATTTTGACCCAAGGTGTTGACAAAAATATTGAACAAAAGTAGGCCCACTACCAAACCCTGTTGCATGCCATTTCAGTCATTTGATTGAGTGAATCCAACATGAGTGAATCCATCAAACTGCCCACTGGAAAAATAATTTACAGCTCTGTCTGCCGCTGGATTGTACAAGCCAGTTGTGGCCACTCAGGTTTAGTCAGAGGTATCAAAAGCCCCTTTTAAAAATCAATGGAGAAGCCTGCAAAATACTGTTTGTTGTTGTTGGTATTATAATCTACCTTCTTAGCAGCGCTGGGCCATGTATTGATATATTGATATTGTGATCTGAGACTAGACATCATCTGGAATTTTGAATATTATAATATCATGATATGGCATACGTGTTGTCTTTTCCTGGTTTTAAAGATTTTGCATGACAGTAAAGTGATGTAATTTTCTGAACTTATTAGCCTGTTGTAACTTTTCTATTATTTGTGTCTACTAATCATCCAATCCATGTTACTAATGATTGTTTAACAAAAATCTCTTGCATGTAAATATCTTATGAACAGTATCGTCACAATATCAACAACAAAGTATTTGGTTGAAGATATCAGATTTGATTTTGGCAACTTCACCCAGCCGTACGTCTTAGCAACTGTTTAGCATGCTGTAGTGCTAAAAAAAAATCCATGTTTTGGTTAGGGCAGGGCAATATATCAATATCGTGATATAAGGTTTGATATCATCTGTGATTTTGGATATTGTAATATTGTGATATGGCAGTGTTGTCTTTTCCTGGTTCTAAAGGCTGCATTATAGTAAAGGGAAACAGTTTTCTGAACTTATTAAACTGTTCTAGCTGTTCTATTATTTGCTTCTGCTTCCTTGGTCATCATATTGGCATTACTGTTCATCACATATCTCATTGTGTAAATATTTTATGAAAGCACCAGTAGTCATTGCTGCAACATCTTCACAATATCAATGTTGAAGTATTAAGTCAAAAATATTGTGATATTTGATTTTGCCCACATCGCCCAGCCCTAGTTTCAGTAGAAGTAGAGCAGGATGTTAATTTAAAATAATTGTGTAAATAGCTTTTTGAAAAAAACAAAACTCTGTTAATCTGGACCTAGAGATTTTCTTGGATCATTTATGGCTTCATGTACCAAATCAAGAGAAAACATCACAACACATAGAATTAATTTTAACTCAGGTGTTATGGCTGCATGAAGTTGGCTGTAAAACACCTGTTTTACATCCCGAGCCAAGACATTCTCCATGCCTTATTACAGAAATGTCCAGGTGTGGATAGATTTCATACAAAACAAAATAATCAGAAATTAATTTGATGTATTTACAGATAATGATTTAATAGGACTTTTCAAGACACAGGGCTTTTTGGACATAGCACTCCCAGAAAATTTATGATGTAAATTCCCTTTTCCCACCTTCTCTCCATTTTTTGTGAACTTTTTGTGTTTTTTGTTTACATTCTTGGTGCCCGAGGCTCTCTGTGTTTTCCTGGTGAAACTGTCACAGAGAAGAAGTAATGTAGAGCTATATCTCTGTTTGTGATACTAATACAGTTACTTCAGCATCATCCTTAGTTTGTCACTCTAATGTTTAACCAACCATTTCATGTTAAGCGGCTGAAAATAGACCTTTCAACATGTTTTGACACCTGGATCATCTGGTTGTTTGATTTTAATCTCTGTAGTTTGCCACTAGAGGGCAGCCACTTACCACTTTATTTATTCCACTGGAAATCAATGTAAATCGTGTTTTCACAGTGCAGCTGCTCTCCATATGTGTTAACAATGCACAAAACTTGCACTGTTAGCTGAAGTGTTGGTCTAGTCAGTAATGATTTCACTTAGTGTAGTCTATTTATGTGTTTATTTAAATACTAAAATTGGTGTCCAACTTATTCCTGAACTGTCACAGACTTGATAGGACATGCTGCAGTATCAGGATTTGTTTTGAACATTCTCTGCACTGGCCTTTAATGAAATTTCAGCTGTTTTCTTCTCATATTGATGACTACTCAGTTTCTGAATGTCTTTGTACGGGTTGCGTAAATACTTCGTGTGCTTAACTGAACCTCTAAGCTGCATCACATGACAGTGTAGTCAGTTTAGCAAAGCTTGACCATATTGTTGGATACCTCTATGCCAAACTAGAAGACTAGGAAGAAAATAACCAGGGCATGAATGATGCCTCTGTTAACACATTATGGCCCTCCGTTTCATACAATTCACAATGTCTGGGCCTCTGTTCTTTAGTGGGTCTGTCCCTCACAGTGGCCTGACACATGGCTTTGTCCTCCCTAAATCAGAGCCCATACTTCCATTTACTCTTACCAACAATTCCTAAAATATTTTAAACTAATACAGTTTATTCAGTTTAGCGAGTAATTCACTTTGCGTTGGAGAACGTCTGATTTTTCATTTATCTTGCATATTTGCTGATAAAACACTGGCCTAGCTTCATTCTGTATTTTTCATATAGTGTGGCATTAGCCCAGCCTGGTTCCCACATTTTAGAGGGAGCGCTGAGCCACTTCAGCGAAAATGAAGTTAGTCGTATTTTGTCATTTGATATGGTCAAATGGCTGTCATATGACAAGGGCTAAACCACATTCCTGTAATCTATTCTGTAGTCTTATATGCTACCTCCTGCTGTTTGAGTGCTATATGTCGGGCCTTACTGAGGCATAGAAACATGTGACTGCAATCCTTCATTTATTATCTGTGACCCAAGAGATCTTCCACTGCAGCTGAGTGGTAGCTTGACTTTAATGGATTTGTTGTATGGATGGTATTTTATGAACCCAGAATTACAAATATAACTACTATGATTTTGACTCTCAGCTTAATTTTTATGAGGTTTATGCTGGCTGATCTATTTACACCCTGTGTGTGGGCAAACCTGGCTAAGAGATTCTCAGATTCCCCTCGCTAAAACCTGGCAGATTTCAACCAAAAGCATTAGGAGAGATTTCCTCCAGTATCAGCGCTCAAATAACCATTTAATGTCATTTTGAATAAAGAGTTAATGTTTGAGGTTGTCACAGGCAGCAGTGGTTTAACATTATCATCTGGTTACAGCAGTTGTTTTCAATTCCTCAAACAGTGGGGCTTCTTTCAGAAAGCACTGGTGTACCATGTTATAACACAATCACCCACTCCTAGACCTTTTATTTATTTTATTTTATTTTATTTAGACCACTGGCAGGACTTATGTTGAGCTGGTGAGTGGTCATGTGCAGATCTTGTATGATCTTTCCACAGCAAATAGGATTTGACAAATAAATGAATTAAAGACAAAAAGCAAACATTAATTCTCTTACTCTCTTAAGTCTTATAAGTGACCATTTTCTGATAATAACTGGTACAATGCTTAGCGATTAATCGCTCTCAAAGTATAATTTCTTCTTCTTCGAAAAAATGAATTAATAAAATAAGAAAATGGCATAAAAAGTTTCCTGTACAAATTTTATCATGAGTTATAAATCTAAATCTCCATACTGCAGGTTGCCATGTTGTTAGTGTGAGATTAGCCAGTGTGCATTTCAAGACCACGCATTATGTTTGTGGAACATCAGTGTATCCCATCCATGAAAATCCATTTTCAATTTGTGCTTCATCCTGTTTTCAACACTTCAGCTGGCTGCTCACCATCGTTGCACGCTCTGACATTTCTTGTGCTGGTCTCAAAAACTTTGCATTTGGCAGACCACTGCAGATTTATTTTTAAATATTTTAAAAAGATTTTTCATATTTTCCAACATGCTGTTCAGCCTGCTTCATCAAACCAGTGTTGGAAAGGTTATGTTTATTTTTGGCTCAGTTATTACAGTCACTTATGAGCTTCATATGAGCAATTCCTTTCAGCATTTCTTATTTTTATTTCGCACTTTCCCTGTGATTTCAGCGCTTTTGAAAGATTTGATCTTGAAACGTGTTCTAGCAAAGCCGCCACTTGTCTTTTTCTAGAGGCTGAAGCTGCTGCTGCTGGTTTATCAAACATGCAAACACTCGCTCTAGAGAGGCATCTGTCTATCAGCTTTTTCAGGCTGCATAAAAGTGGTGGGGGAATAAATTCTTTTTATTATTTTAAACAGCATAATAAATGATTCATTAAACATGCATGCTACAGCTATTTTTCTTTAAGAGGATTGAAAAGAAAATGCAGTTGCATTCCTTCAGTCACTGTTGAACCAATGACATTTGTTTCTTTTATTCTCTTGTCCTTGAATTTCTTACGCTGTGCTATGGAGGCTCATGCTGTTTGGACTTTAAGATGTCATGCCAGACATTTGGCTTACCATACTCACCAGGGTTTAATTTAGTTATTCCATTGTGGAAGTGACCCTTTAAAATATAAAATGTCCCACATGAATTTGATCAGTGGACTCAGTTGCTCCTGAATCAGTAATGTGCAATGAAAATTTACAGTTTGCAGTGAACCTTTGCTCGAGCTCCTGTGTTATTCTCACACTGGGTGCAACACTACCTTAAAAACAAAACAAAACAAAACACGGTGTCTTCTCTTGCATTCCTGAATGTTTTCAGAGTTATGTATTATTCCCTGGAAGTGGTAGACTTTTTCCTTGGACAAATCTGTGCCAGTGACAAATCTAGCCAAGAGTTCGAATGAGCTCTTTACCTACAAAAACCACTAAAGGCAAAATGTTGTCTTATTAAAGTTGTGAGAGAATACAGTTCATTGCTGATTCAGGAAAATGTCTCTCTCTCTCCTCCTCCTCTCTCCTCCATTCACTCTTGACACCCTAGTCAGAACCCACTGGCCAATAGGTAATAAAGTCTAATTTAACCATTAACATTTACCACCCAATCATGTCCAGGCACTTAACATTTTGCTCTCAAGTTTATACATCGTTTTTGCTTACCAGCACAATCTTCACCAGGAACATTATAACAGTGCAATCTGTGTTTAATGTGATAGTACGAAAGACCTTTCATGACACATATTTCTTTTAATTATAGAAAATGGCAGTAGCAAAGCATATCACAGTATTTATCACCAGTATCAACTAATATGAAGCATTTAATTATAAAGATAGTAGTCAAAGATTATTTTCTGTTTTTTATTGGAGAGACTTTTCATAATATTGGCTCTAAAAGTTGTTTTCTGTCTCTGGCTCTATTGACACTCTGTTGCCAACATACAATAGAAGATGAGAACCGGTTTGTCTGTTTTCGGCCACCCAGCATGGCAGGCTCCCACATGGAGGCACTGATCTGTTACTGTCCATCCGTCGGTCATCCCCGATTGGACTTTAAGAGTTCTGATCTTCATCAGCCCCAGCACTGTGTGAAGATGTGAACGGGAACAAAAAAATGAAGTGACAAATTGGCGTGGACAATAAACATTGGCAATCGGAAACTGATCGTCAAAAGCAGATATGGAAGTGTTCTGACTCGTGCAGAGATGAGTCAGTCCAGTCACATGTGAGCCATGTAAAGTGATGGAGAGGGAGCCTAGGAGACATAGGTAAAAATACAGCCACAGGAGATCAACAGGAGGCGTTTTCAGTGTAAAGTGTGGACACACTGATGTGATCAGACCACTGTGATCAGATCTCAAAAATTGCATTGAAATAACAAGTTGAAATAATGAGTAACCATAGCCATGGAATCAAAAGTATTTTGTTTTCACGCATAACACGACCACATCAAATGAGATAGATACACGTGTGGCCCACTTGTAATAAATATTCATTAGGAAAGTGCCATGGGTAAATAATATTCTAATCAATCCGGGCAGTGATGGAAAAAAGATTTGAAAAGCTCATAATCAGCCAGACGTGATGCAGATAGTTTGCTTTGGGGTGTGTGGAGAAGCCGAGACTGGTGCATTCGTGCTGGTCACCGTCACTTTGCTTTGCACTGACTGAAATATTCCTGATTCAGGGATTTTTGCAAACTTTATGAAATAAAAACTAGAATGACACTGTAACCTGAGCAATATTTCATAAATCAGTGTTGGCAGGTAAGCTACATCAGTTTAATTAAAAAAATTACTTAAAATATTACTTTTTCTGTTTCGTCATGTCGAAGGCAAACAACACTGGTTTCCAAAAATAGCATGTTTGGTTAAAAATAAAATAATTCAAGTTATATAGTATTTCAACATTTGAGATAAATTCTTCAAAATCCAAAATCTGGTATAGAAGGAAATTTTGAAGTGAGGTGACAAAAATAGGCTCCTTCATTGTGTGTAGTACAGACTTGCTTATTTTGGCACATTTTAAATCCAAAAAGATTGTGATTTCCATAGGTGACCTATTTATCACTGTGTGTAAAACAGTTTCTGGACTCATCAAACTCATTTGGCTCGGATAAATCATTTCCACCGCAGCAAGTCGTCGGGGTCAAACTTGACCTCCTCCAAAATCATCCCAGCTCAGACACTTACTTAAGGATATTATTTCTGACATTTAGTTTTGTTACTGTTATGGATGATGTAGCCTGGGAGGGCCCGGCCCGCTGACCTTATCAGCTCAAGCTGGCAGTGTGTGTGCTCTGGGTGGCGCGGGGCTCAAGTGTAGCATTGTACTGTGGAGGTGGTGAAAAGTTGCTCAGTGTTTACCCATGGGGAGTAGATAAGGCCCTCCCGTTTCCCCTAGAGGGAAGTGACCACAGCAGCACAGAGCCAGAGCTACATACACAGCTATTAGTCAGGTGAGAAACCCCAGTTTATAGAAGAAAAATTGAAGTGCACCAGAGAAAAGTGGACGGCAAAAAGATCAGGGCTCCCTCTGGCCGGCACGTAGTTTGAGACAGAGTGTGGGCAGCAGCAGCAGGAGAGAGGGTAAGCAGGGAAAAACCTCAAGCACAAGGATGACTAGCCATTAGTGAGTGGACGGGGCATCTTGTGACTTTTATCGCCTAAAGAGAAGAGGAAGGGACTAGTGAATGACAGAAGCAAAGCCAGTGGAGCTTGGGCTTTTTCTCCCTCCGTTTCCTAGCTCTAGCAGATCTGAACCTGGGCACAAAAAGAGAAGTTGAGAGCACAAGACGACAAGTAATAAAGCCACAGCCCGAAGGAGAGTAATTAGCCCAGATCTGTTTTGCTCTTCTGTCCCTGGGGATCCAGACTGTTAGAGTTTCGTTGATGTGGACTCTACAAAACTGCTCGGCGAGTGTTGAGCCTTGTGTTTGGGCTGCTCTGGAGGACGGCTGGCATGGACGGGGGTTTCTCTTCTTTGCGCCTGGAGGCCGTGGGAGCAGTGAGGACAGCGCTGGTGTCCGCTGAGAACCTCCAGCTCACTCTGAAGACTGAGCTCAGTCAGGAAGAGCAGGCCCTCACACACACCAAGGCCAACAGTGGCCCCGAGGAGACACACAGCACCGGGTACTGTAGCATGCTGACGGGACAGCACTAGCCTAGTGGAGATAGAAACTGTGTGTTTTTGCTGCAGGGATCTTCTTGTTTAGGTCAAGTCTAAGCTCTGTTTTTATTCTATTTTTAATTTTTGCTGGTTGAATGGTCTGTCAAGATTGTAAGGTTGTTTAAAAGAAAATCACAGATTGTCAAACTTTTGAAAAGTCATGTCACCTCGATTGCCATTGTTTAAAACAACCAAATTCAAACTTTACATGACATTTTTCTAAAAGTTTGGTTTTCTTTGCCATATTTCCATGGGTTCATTTGGGATATGCTGAATGAATATTTACATTATTGTTGCAGATTATTTTACCTGAATTATTATTATTGTGGTCTTTAACCATGCATTTTCTTTTATCCCACCACTAGCTGCAGTTCTTTCTTGAATTCACATGAAAGGCAGATATCTGCATCGGCTGATCGAACATACAGCACCATTCTTATCTGAAATTTCATTTTCCATCTTGACATTGCCTTTCTCACCGCTTAGCCCTCAGCGCAGAATAAATGACTCTGCTGTGTGGCTTTACAATGGAGCTGTATGTTGTGGTCGGGCCAACGTATCAGCCTTTCCGCATCATGTGAGCGCCGGCTAATTTTAGTGGAAATTCTTGTGACGCTACTGTTGTGGTAGCTTAGGTCATTTTCTTGCTGTTTGGTTGAATTCAGTGTCTTTTTTACAGTTTTGGGTCCTGTGTGCCGGTTGATGTGATCTGCATGGTCAGTTGATCAAGACATAGTGCTATCTTTGTTCAGGTGGAAGATACAGAGACCACAACAGTACCTGTGGTCAGGATATAATATTTAAAACTGGCTGAGAAAAGTCAACTCCGTAACACTACCCTTCTCTAATATTGACCACAGAGACCAACAGTATGGTATATTTTCTGTCCTTAGAAATGAGGATCTCAAAGAGATGCTGGAGAGCAGCAAGGAGTCGCTCAAACTGGAGGCCATGAAGAGGATTGTTGGGGTGAGTACATGCAGAACTGTGAAACGTAGTCTAAAATCACTGACACCTTCTTTGCTCAGTCACACACACACACATGTCCAAGTAGCTGTTACTCATTTGCAGAAGTGAATGTCAGCGATGACATTGTCAACTGTTTTTTTTTTTTTTTTCAATTTAACAGCTGATTGCCAAGGGGAAGAATGCATCGGAGTTGTTTCCTGCTGTGGTGAAGAATGTTGCAAGCAAGAACATTGAGGTATGGTAGTAGGAAACATATCAAACAAAAAATATCTTTATTATTGCTGGTGAATACTTCAGTTGCTCGAGTTTGCAATTTCCTGCTTATATGGCATATATAGAAGTCATAGTTGTGACTGTGATGAATGGAAGAAGAAGATGGATGGCTTTTGATTCATTGGATTCTTCACTAATAAAAGTGTGACGCCACAAGTAGGTTCTCTGCAGTGTGAGTTTGTTCTGTTTTATTTTAGATGATTTCTCTTGACTTTGTTTGATGTGATGTTGTTCCTACTTATTTGTTAAATTTTATTTGGGTCATTTTTGGTTTAGTTTTGATCTAGTTTGCTTTAAATTGCTTTTTTAATTTCCCATCAGTTTGACGCGTTGTTCCCTTGTTTTTTATTTTTATCTTATGCAATATTATTTCCCACTAATCAGTCGAAGCATGACTAGTTCTACCACCGTAAACCCTCAACGAGCACCACTGCGTAAAGATATGATGCAGCGCGGCCCTGCATAACGCTTAATTCCGCCAAAAATAATTTAAAGTGTGAGCCGCAGCCTTGATGGACTCGCTCACGGACTGTTCCAGCAAACGACCCCACGCTAAGCAGCAGCCCAAACGGGGTTCCCGTATACCCAAAGCCCGTGAATATTGATTAA